>VZRL01003791.1:12646-26693 GCA_013397895.1 Origma solitaria | reverse complement strand
AAGAAGGCTAAGGGCAGCCTGGGATGTATTCGGAGGAGTGGTGCCATCAGGCTGGGGGAAGGAATCCTTGTCCCCTCCTCAGCAGTGGTGAGGCCAGACCTGAAGTGCTGTGTCTCCATTGGAGAGAGGCCAGTGGAAAGTCATGGAGGTGGTTAATTGAGCATCTCTCTGATGAAGAAAGCCTGGAGAGGCTGCATAGACACCCCGTCAGTCTTACGAACAAGGAGGACTGGAGTCTGACTTGCTTTACTCTCCTATTTCCATTGCAGCTTGGAGGTTCTCAGATCTGTTACTGGGGTTCAAAACCTATCTCCAGAGGAGCAGAAGTTGACCATAGCTATCCATCTCAGAAGACAATTTTGGATTTTGCTGTTCCCAGTTAGTGACTTGAGGGGTGCCAGGTAATGTAAGACAAGTCCATTGCTTCCCTCACATGGTTTTGTTTGGCTTCTTGTGTTGTAAAGATAGGTGTGAGAACTGGATATCGTGGTTTAACCCCAGCCAGCAACCAAGCCCTATACTAACTAGTTTGAAGAAAGTTAACTCTACCCTAGCCCAAATCAGCATATTGGAGAAAGAAGTGCCTTTTTCTTTTGTTTTTTCCTTTGTACTGCAACAAGGACATTGTTTGACCATTAGCATAGGTACAAAGATTAGAAACATTCACACATTTGTTACCAATTTTTTTACCCTAATATCATTTTCTCCCTATAAGATACATATCTGCCTATAAATAAAGACATAAAGCTCATGCACCTGCAAGCCATGAATCTTTGTATATCTGCAGAGGTCTGAAAAGATGGTCTGTGTTTTCTGTCTTGCTAGATGCCTTTTTTAATTTAATTCACATTTAAACTTCTGGCACCTTATGTCAACTTGTAAAAATTATTGCCGATATACCTTCTGCTACGGGCTCCCTGGCAGGAACAGCTGATAAAGCCACCAATCCCACAGCTAACTTGTCAAGGTCTGTCTCTCTCTCTGCGGCTCTCTCTCCACTGTAACAGAACATGGATGTTTGTAGCCTCTCTGAGGGCAAGATGGGTTGACAAATAGCTCCATAGCACTTCAATGAAAGCATTACAGCTCATGTCTCAAATTCCTGCCAGTACAACTCCCACATGCTTCAGCCACAGGTGCTAAGAAGGGAGCTGTGTACATTAATTCTGCAATGACACTTGCCTTCCAGTTAAGAAGAGAGCATTATTCTTTGTCTTCTCTGCTTCTG
Source organism: Origma solitaria (assembly GCA_013397895.1). Lineage (NCBI taxonomy): Eukaryota > Metazoa > Chordata > Aves > Passeriformes > Acanthizidae > Origma > Origma solitaria. The sequence goes on along the minus strand of VZRL01003791.1, from coordinate 25,465 downwards.
TAACTTCTCAATCCCTTTCCGTAAGGTCAATAATAAAAATTCACGAAAACTGACATTTTATTTCTACTATTCAATGGTGGAGACATTCTCTGAGGAAGGGTCAGAAGTTTGAATTTCCTGTTTTAGACATATCTGAGGTTTTGGTCAAGAAAAAGTTCGTTTTTCACTCCCACAAATCACTGCAAAGAAAACTGCCCCTTTTTGATCTTGGTGAGTTGATTGACTTGGAACCTGCTCCTATCACTTAGCATATTTAACCACACCAGACACAAACAAGGAGATTTCACATTAAAATAAATTTCTTCGACACATAACAGTGCCATTCACAGATGCCCTAAAGATGGAAGATTCACACTGTGTCTAACAGTTGTCACTTCTTTGAGAGGCATTCTGTCTGAGGTGTGCATAACTTTGTTGCGTTCATATCACTTTAGGCACATGAGTGGCATAGTGACTTTGTCTATCACTGCTGTAACCATCACAACATATAGACATTGTCTCTGTAACCTTACAATCAAATTGATCTGCAATTTTACTGAGGAGAATTGATTTTTCAACAGTTGCAAATTGAATGAACTGGTTCTTGAATACATATTGGTACCTTATTACTCCACAATGAAGCACGATAAACTGAATTAGGCCATATATGATTAACCAAAAAACAGAGTTAATATGCAGAACAAACTCTATATGATTTATTTGGATTTCAATTTGTTTTTAACCTCTTATTTAAATACTTATTTTCCAATAGACTTACCACATTTCATGAAAAACTGTCCTAAAGTCCATACAGTGTAACCAGATGTGACCAAATATCAAGCTGAAGCAAGAAACCATAGGAGCATCCCAAATCCTTGTTTTGTTTCTTACTAATTGCAAAACAGAGCAAACAGTTAATGGAAATAACTTCAAATAAGAGAAGCACAGTACCAGCTGTATCAAGAACAATATAAAGGAAACCAGAATAAAAAATATTGGGCAGAGAACAATACAATGAGATTAGTCTCTACTATGGATAAGCTTGTGTGGGTGAGGAATAGAAACTCAACCCCCTCCAATATGCTGTGAAGATGCCATGGGTTAACTTTCATTTCTGTTTTAATGGCATAACTGCCCAGAAGCATTACAAATAATAGGTAATATCACGACATCAAGTTTCTGTCTACTGATGGTCCAGGGGTTTAACTTAGGATCAGTCCTAGCACCTGTCCAAGAATTAGGAGTGGGGTAGCTCTAACTACCCTTTGCACTAGCAAACACTATTAGGTCAGGCTGCTTACTGTGGGCTCAGGGTGATGATCCTGCTAAGGCAGACACACACTGTTACTTTACATGAGAAAGGCATGGCCCAGAATCAGCTTTGAGAAAACAGTGTTTCTTTTCCCCTAACATGAGTGTGTAAAATCTGAACTTCTCAGTTCTCCATAACAGAAGTTTGCAAGAGTTGATTCATTCTATGTACATTAGTCTCCCACTCCTAATGCTAAGGTGAGATGAATCAGCTTTTACAGGTCACTATATTTCTATAAGGATTACTGCATTTTCCTGACTGACTGCTTGGTGCTTATAGTGCATGTTATTTGCCTAATTTGATTAACTCTCTCAGGCTAAAGTTAGGACATTTGTATTTCACTTAAATAAGCAGGGTTCTGGTTTGTTCACAAAGCAGAAACACTGAATGCCTCTCTACTTGAGACTCATGGCAAACCTGTTCTTAAGCATACTGAGAAAAACACCTCTGAATTCTTCCATCCTGTGCCATGCATAGAAATCTTATCCCGCACTTTTATATTCAGAGCTCTGTTAAATTTTAAATATTAAATACATCGCATGAAAAAGAAAAATGAGAATTATGGTCCTGACACTGCTAAGTTTTTACATGTGCATAATATTCTTAGTTTATTTGTGTCCTTGCTTAAATACTAACGAGTTACAAACCCTATTTCAATCCAGAATAAAGAGCAATAACTCATCAGACTTTTGCACAGAAAAAAAACACTGAAAATGTCATATTATGCAGGAGGTATATAAATTTATGGAAGAAAATCTAACCAATAGTAAGACAATAGTCACTTGGGGACCCTCTAGAGATACTGTGAAGAAAAGCGAACAAAGAGATAGGGTACAAGTCATGCCATGCCACTCTCTACTACAGTGTGTGCATTGAGAGATGAGAGATGTAAATCTCACATGGGCCTGTCATTTCACTGATCTTCTTGCTTTGCTCATTTCTTTGTCCATGAGAGAGGGCATGAAGGTCACACTCTGTACAAAGAAGCCTTGTTAATTCTAGCCTCAATACCACAAACGGTAGGTGTATGACGCACGTGAAGCTGATTGACTAGGCACTGGGTTTACATCCAGAGGTCCCACTACAGCACAGGTAAGAACAGCTTCCCTTAGCTTGTTCTGTACTATAAACTATTAATCTGAAACTTGTGGCAGGCAAGTTCTGGTAAGAATTATCTGCTGCCTTCAATTATTCATTCTGTATTGATGGGAAAGAGAGTGAACACTGGTTCATCAAGAGGAAAAGGGTGGCATTGTCAAGTTTTTCCAGGATCTGTTGACAACTGCAAGTTATGTTTCTTCACTCTTAATATCCTTAATATTTAAAGCCATGATGTCTTAAAAGCTTGCTAAGTAGCAGCTTCTCAGTGACAATCCTAACAATTCAGTTCAGACTTAAATACTTAATATTTTAAACACAGTTGTTCTTTGGGCTTGATCCCATAAAACTCAATCAGAGAGTATTGGCCATGCAGTAATAAAGCTAAGAAAAGTTAATACGCAGGATAAGGAGTTACAAGGGACTCAAAACCACACTAATAAACCCAGTGCTCTCTGCCCCACTGGAGGCCAGAAGCAATACAAAAATGAAGAGTACTTGGTTTACCTGCCTCATTAGCTGACTGAGCAAATGTAGGAGATCATTTATAAAGACTGTAGCCAGAAGATCTTGTTTCCTTCTTTCTACAATAGTCACCAGGTGATTATACCTGAGAACACAATACATGTAATTGTAGTTACTTTCAATACCCTTTCAGCCCAGGACTCATTCTTTCCATACAGGCTACAGAGACAGCTCAGGGAATTACTTCTGCAATATAGCTCCCAAATTCTTAATCACCATCCTCATCTAACGCAGTATTTTGATTTTATTTCAGGTGTTCATGAAGGAGAAGGTAGGACAGGGCCTTGAAACCATGGCTTTTCACACTTCCTGTGAAATTTTTGAAATTGCCATCCATCGTTTGCATGTTTTCTAATGAATTTTGATGGTGGAAATGAGAAGTAAAACTTTTTGACAGTTAAAGCCCTGCTGTTTGACATGGACATTACAAAGCACAGTGGAGCACTGCAGACAAAACACAGTCATTTGTGTCTCGAAGCAAGTATTTGGGAAATGAAGGTGCAGACATTGCTTTGTCACATTCTCCTAAGATCCATCCATTTGCATATGTGCACTTGGCACACACAAGGCACAAACAAACATGAGCAAGCTCTGTCCACAGTCCAAGAGAAGTGCTCTGCCAAGATACTTTTTTAGGGCTGGGCCTATGAAAATGTCTTATGCTTCTCATCAAGCCTTACAGACCTGGGCTTAGCACCATTCTAATCAAAGCAATACAGCTCATAGAAATACTGTTAAAAGGTGAGACTGTGCTTTTATAGTAAAAAGTGCTTGAATGTCAGTCATATGTTTCTAGGCTGTGCCAGCTCAGGAGCCTCTAGCTCAGTAGCTTTAGATAAGTTATCAGTACTGCCATTTGTTGGTTTTCTTATCTTCCACATCCTCAGCAGTGCCAGTTTCTGTCAGGAAACACTGGTTTTCACATCCTCAGAATGTTTAACTTTGGGGTTGTTGAGTCAGGCTGGTCTCAGCATTCTTCAGCACCACAAGCAACGTGACTCCCCTCTCCACCCACCACTGATAATTCAGAGCTGAGCCAATTAGGCACAGCATTCTGCTACATTGATTTGTTAGTGTTTGGCTTATCAGGGAGCAGACAACTACAGAAGTTCAGAACCAACTGTGAACCTCATTCTTTAGAAGCGGGAGCCTAAAACTAATTCATTTTGAGCTGTCTCTGCAGACACAAGGAATATAGATAGACAAGCAATATCCATCTGCTCTATATAGGTTTTGAGGGCACTATAATTTCAGTAACAATGTCTAGAGAGAAATATGAAAAATTAGTAAAAATAAGCTAATACATCAAATTATTTGATAATTTGATTATATCTAGCCTGAAAATACATCAGATTTAGTGATCTTTGGCACAAGTGCTCCCCTCTTTGCATAAGCTACCACAGTCATCTGCAATTTTATCACAAGTTCACATGGTCTCAGATTCCTGGTGTTTACAAGTGTAGAAAACCCTTAAGATAACTTTAGATAGCTCAAAGCTACTTACCTAAAATTGAGCATGACCAGGCTATCATGATGTAACTCAAACAGTATTAGGTTCTTAGTTTTAAGCACCTGAACTGAGCCCTAGCTGTCAGAAGTGCCATATATAATTCACATCTTACTCCCCCACTTACCAGCAGCTTAATTTGAAATATAGGATTATCCATCTCTCTTACACTGTGTGCAGATTAGGGCAGGTTTCTCAGATAATAGTATGAACTATTTACTTTTCTTTCCCATACAAGTGAAGAATTAGTATTTTTGGTACCTCATATTGATTCCATAAATAGTTTGAAAATTTTCTTTATGAATTTTTCTGCAAGATATTTTGTTCTGATTCTAATAAATGCTAATAGAAAGGAATGTGTGTAATGCTACATAAGAATCAAATCTAAGTGTCCTGTGTCTTTTGAATTTGGCATTTAAGAAGGCAAGTACTTCACATTATTGTTCAGGTCTCTTTCAGCATTGTGCATAAATAAGAAGGGCAGGAAACCAAAGCTAATCACTCATGATGAGTGCAAGAACAAGTATTTAAGTCTCTCCCGATAGCGGGAATTATTGTTTTTATAAATCTATTTACATTATGACAGACATGACAGCAGATTTTCACTTTTCATCATCGTAAAGGGGTGGTGGCAGCAGGGTTGCAGAGAGGTGAATAATATAATAGTTAGTCCACAAATAATGCAGCCTGACAAATGCTGATGACAAATCTCAGAGTTTGGAAATGTGCTTCTCACCAGCATGCAGGAGAGTCACTGTTTCTCTGAAGGTTATCCAAGCACTTCTGCAGCTCTGTTTTGGAAATCATGAAAACAAAGTTTCTTTCCAGACAGCTGGTGCCTCTCAAATTTATCTGTGAAGAAAAGGCAAAAATAGTTTTTTCTTAAAACTGACACTCAGAGATGAAGTACTAATTATAATTTTTATTTTCATTTAGTAAATGTCAAATGAATTTTATATGGCTTGTAAGATAACTGGGGCTGGGACCCAAGGCTGGACTGTGCTTGACACAACAGGGCTGCTCCACAAAACAAGACCAAGAACATACTGTCAAGGTCGATTTATTGTGTGCAAGCCCATTCCTAACTAGGCTGTCAACAGATAAATGCAGAAGAAGATGTGGTAACACTTCAGTGGTTTTTAACTTCTTTTCCCCATGCATCTGTAAAATGTCAAGGAGATTGTAGAAACCTATCCAGTAAATTCTCCCTCTGCTAAGCTGCTCTTGTTTCCATAGCAGTTCCGATTCCCTGCTGTGCGGCAGGAGGCTGCTTATATTCTCTGCTCCCTTACTCCCTCCTTGAGAACAGTTACAAAGATGTTGACGTGAAGAACATGTAGAAGAGAATCAAGTTATGCCTTTTCTGAACGGGGTCTGTCTGTCATGCCAGCTACTGCTCACCAAGGCAATTAAATGAGGTGCTACTTCTTTCCTCTAAATTAGGTGACATATTTGAGGCTTGAATGATATCCAGACACAGTCTCTCCATCACTTTCAGGCAGAGATAGTGACATCAGCCAAACCCCTGACACAGCTCTGAATATTTACTGCCTCTAATAAACTGGTGGGAAGTCCTGTATGCACTGCAGAGTGCTGAGAGCTTGGTGGAATTAAATTGAAAAAGTGGGGGTTTTAACTTTTTTTTTCTTGAAACATAGAATAATAGTATGTACACTGATTAAAAAGAATTGTTAAAATGCCTCTGAAGCAGAAGAATATTTTTCATACTTAACTCTATTTGACAATCCAAATAACGTATATTTGCCCTAATTTACAGGAAAAGAATGAATCCAGGAGGATTATTGGGAAGATAGGTCATGTCAATCAAGAGTCACATATATTGTTGGTATCAACTCCAGTATTAAAAGATCTCATTCACTTCTAAAATTTGTTAGTGTACTAACACTGGAGTATAACACTGGGTTGCATATTCAAACTTCCTCAACTCTTTCTTATATATATTAAAATATTATCAACACTGTTAAAGATACAGGACCACATTTCAAGGAATCCCTGCAAATGACAGGGAACACAGGATTATCATAACATCACCCCAGGACATTATATTAAAGTATAACTAGGTCAGAAACTTAATGAGTGTGGGTACATAAAAAAACCCCAATAATCACAAATCATGGGGTTTATGCTTTCAAAATATCTTTAATTTGTAATTTAATTTAAAAAATAATATTTAGAATTCACTGTTCTTGGTTACAGGTGAATTTATTAACTTGCTCTCAAAACCATGATTTTTGCTATTTTGCAGAGGAAGATGGTTACAAACACAGGTCACAGTGTGCTTTAGTGATTAAAAGCTGGGCAAATGACTGCACAGACAAGTAACCATGACTTACATGCAAGAATTGACAACTAGTTGAGTGTTGATGGAGTTTCTGACCCTTATGGTCTGCTGTTTAACCATTTTAAGCAGATCATTTCAGAATAAAAAGCAGCTATAAAAAGGGAATTATATCAGACTACAAAGCCAGCCCATCAGCCTTTATCATTCTATTCTTGTTTGCACCAGCTGAAGATCCAGCTGTTGATTTTAGCTCCTTTTGAAGTTTTCAAAGACTTCCTACTTGTTTTATTTTGGCCACAAGCCCAGAGCTAGCTTTTGGGAAGTCAGGTTATTTTTCAGTCTCTACCAGCACAAAAGTTGCAAAGGAGCTTAGATGTTATTTTGCTATGCTTCAGGAGCAATGAGAGCAGATCTTTCATGAAGTCATTAAGGCTCTACTTCACCATTCCAAAGTCCACTTCCACAGATGTCCTGCCAAAGGCATTTCAGTAGCCATTACACATTATTTCAACAAAAAGAGTGAATTTTCTTTCATCAAAACTCTTTTTTTCCATTGCAAACTACCTAAGACAGGATCAGGGTCAATGACAAAATCACTGGACTATACAAAACAACGTCAGAGTCAGTGGAAGAGTAGCAGGCAAATGTGAGGTTCTCCATTAAGCTTGGAGTCACCCACTCTGGGTCTGGAATTAGCAGACAGACTTTCTCAAGTTTCTGTCAGGTCTGGCTGACTCGAAAATTTGGTATTGACTCAACACTAGGAAGATTTCAGCAACTGAAGATTTAAATTATTATTGGCAAACCTGGATATCTTGGCTATGCAAAGCAAATAAACTCCTTCATCTGCAAGGAACTACAAATAAAACTCACAAGAATTTGTCACTTGACTTTTCTTTCTCATAGCAGACATCCATCATGTCACTTTGCTAATTACTGCATAGCACGTACACAACCTGCATAACAATGGAGTTCCTCCTCATGATTTCTTTCTTAAATTAAGTCTTAGAATGTATTTTAAACATTTGTTTAATGAGAAAGGAGACAGAGTCTCTTTATCTTTTGGAGCACAAACTAAAGAATAATTCTGTAATAGAACAAGACAGGTGAAATTTTCAAAAATCATGGGAGAGCTATAAACCCAAAATGAGAAGTGATGCAAAAATTTCATGGCATTTTTTTTTAATTGGAAGAGACCATTTTGTTGGAACAAAGACATCTCAGGGAAATACATCAAGTTCTGTGAAAACCTTAATGCATTTTCTCATTTCATTTCAACTATGTTTTTTTGTTGCAACTGAGCAAAAATATTTTTCAACACAGTCATTTTATCAGTTCTGTAAAAATGATTATTTTTGCATATATTATTAGACTTTTTTTATATATTTGCAGAAGTTCCATTACCTATGTCAATACTAAATTTGGTGGTTTTATTGGAAAGTGGTCCACAGTCTCCCAAATGACAGCCCATGGCTCAAACTGTACCACAAGTAGGGATCATACCCAAATGTTCACTATTCTCCAATCTATCTGCATGTAGTCTCCCACCCCTGCTTAATTTTCTCTGTGGACGATGGAGGAAGAGCAAAGAACTGGTCACTCATTTTCTAATTTGAATAATTATCCTTAGTATGTTAATATGGCTTATTTAGTTACCTTAAGATGATTTGGGCCACAGGGCCTGAAGAAGTCATGGCTAGTTTGGATTATAAGCAGAACCAAATAAAATGACAACTCTTAAAATTGCTGGGTACACAGTCAGATGCATTATATATAATTTATTGCATTGTTTTTGTCTAGAAAATCCAATATTTCTAATGCAGAAGAAACTTTAAAGTACTCAAAAAGAGCAGCATACAGCCAAACTAAAAAGCTATCCTGAAGCCCAAAACTTATTTGATTCCTAGAAAAAAATGTAAGCACTCAAATGTCAAAGTGGGTGCCTTCATATCTTTAAGGATCTGGGCTTTGTCCAGAAGCTCATTCAGGAGTTGGATTTTGTTATTACATTGGTTTAGATTTGGCAGTAGTTCTGTCTATCCATGAATTATGTGTGAAAGGAAGAGAGGTTTAGGAGAACTAGAGTATTTAATACCATACCATGAATGAAACATGCTTATTTTGCATTCTCATTATACTCAAGTAACACAGAAACCCAGCCAATTCCTGATATGGGCTCATGGCAGCACTTCCTTGCTTTTCCATTCAGATTCAGTGATGCAGCTTCCATTCCTGATTTACACTCAGTAAAACTGCAGAAGTCGTACCTGTAGATCAGCTGAACCCATGTGCAAGGAACACTTCATTTTGGGAGGACAATGCTGACTGATGGGTGCATAGACTCCTGGTGGTACTGATGATGTTGGATCTGGCACCACGAGGCAATTGCCCTCTAAGCCAGGATTCATGCAGGGCCAGGCAGGGGAATTTGCATGACCTGCAATGAATTTGGGGCCTTGACCAATTTTCTGACTTAATCTACACTGGGAAAAAAATCCTGCAGATATCAGTGAAGGGTTAAGGAAAAAAATAGGTTCAGCTTCTAGGAAAAGCAAAATTTCTTGGTGAATTAAATTTTCTTTACCTTGATGGATATTAGCCGTATGAAATTGCTGTGTCTAGTTTTATTTGCATTCAAATCAGTTACCATTGCTAATGAAGTAGAAATGCAAAGTGCAATACATAGATTTGGAGACTTTGTGTGTTTGTGCCCCAGCATAATGAACAAAATGTATAGAAAGGGTTTCCATGATATTTCAGTTGACACAGACATAAGAGGACACTCCTTTAAATCTTGGCTGAAGCAAGCATTTTGTACAAAGGGAAAGGAGCAATTGCTTGCACAGAGCCAAAGTGAAAGCAAATTTTCCTCCCTTATCTGAATTCTCGAGAAAAAAAAGGTGTCATAGAGGGCAGCAGAGTCTTACAGTTTCAGAGGAAAGACCAATGCTCCCCTGGGCACTGGATCCTCCTTTGGGCTGCCAAGTCAGCAGGAATCTTCAACCGCTGTGTTTCAGCCTGTTTATGCATCTTGGAGCATTGTCCTCCTGCATTACCTGGTTTTCTTCTGTTTTAGATACCATTTGAAAGCACAAAGAGAATATGCAGGCCATTCGAGAGCTCACTTCAGCTCTGTACCCAAGATCCCAAATGACTGGGATCTTTTCTCATTCAGTTCTCTGTCAGTTTGTCAGAGGAGATCTGAAGTAGCTTCAAGAAGGAGATTACAGTCAGTCTGCAGTGTGAGGTGCCTGCAAGTGCTCCTGCACACTCAGCATCTGCTGCACCGCAGCCTAACACTGAGTAATGACACCCAGAGAACACAGAAAAAATAGTCATCTCTAGTTTTTGAGAAGAAAGCTGCACTTCTGCTACCTATCACCTAGCCTTTACCTAAATAAGCCTTTTTTGACAAACCTCAATTATCACCATCAAATTGTAGAAAAGAAACAAGGGGAGAAAGAGCTTTGTCACCTCTGCAAAACTAAATCATTTCAGAAACAGTTTCTAAAAAGAGAGAACAGAGATTTCTTTGCACAAATGTCAGTCCCACAAACTTGCTGTTTGGTCACTCTGAAAACAGTCACAATAGACCAGGGGCACAGTATTAAGAGCTTGATTATAGCCTGTAACACCAGATAGCACTGGCAACCATGGTTTTACCAGATTTCCTAGTCTAGGGAGAAATAGAAAGATGTGGTAGACAGTGTTGGAAGCTTAGGTTCTGGATTTTTAAAAATTTCCTAGGTATAGAATGTGGCTGTTCCAGGATAATGAGGATGCAGAGCTTGATCTCTGTCCTGTGGTCATTTTTGAGACAGAGCTGAGTTTGGGAAGCATCTCTTGAACCTCTACTCCAGGACTGTATGTAAAACAAAATTGCCCTTGGAATGTGTTTGAATACGTTGCTGATTTTTCTTCCTCTGGGGCATCAATGTAGCTGGCCTGGATGTCTGCAACTGAATATTAAAAGCTAACAGTAATGGGAAAACAAGACACACTTGTCAAGAGGAGGTGACCCACCCATCCAGCAATCTAAAATATTTATCCCTTTGCTCAAAATTATTTTAAGAACTCTCATTAACTGGATCCAATCTGTTTTCAGAAACCATTGTAAAATATCATCCACTCCTAGGTATGCCTGCCAGTTGCAGAGAAGGCTTCTATTTCAAATGAAAGGGGACCAAATTGCATGGCATTAGGTCCATAGACATTTGTTTAACAGGAAACAAACTGAGTTCTCTTTCAGATGATATCTTATGAATTTGAAAGTGCAGCTAGAAAACAATGTACGAAAATAAGCAGGCTTGCAGATGGTATCTTTCTGAACATTGCTCTTTTGCACTGAGGAACCTATAGGCCAATACAGACTACACAGGTTATGAGATAATGTTACCAGACAAGGGAAGCTATTAACAATTTGTAAGAGATATGAGGCAAATGGAGCAGGAGATCGCAAGTACTGATTTATCTGAATTTTCTTATTTCAAACTCCAGGTGTTATGGATGAATTTGCAAAATTTTATCATTTTCACTGGAACAAATGTAACTGTTTTTGCATTATGTTTCTCATCCTTTTAAACAGCCTATCCAGAAGCCATAATTGTCTGGACTTGACTTCATGTTTTATGCTGAGAAATTACTGCAGAATAATATTTTGGCTTTAGCCCTTAAAATTACACGCCAGTTGTTCCCAGTCAGGGGTTGTGCTGGCATTTAGCATCAGCAGTGATTTTCCATGGTGCTATCTTACATGTCACAGTGGCAGGTATTATGTACAATTGACTTTTGTTGTAGGTTCACTGTGATTCTTACAACACTAAAAGAACTAAATGTTTTTAGTGTACTGCATCTGGTGTGACAAGTTTGGGTGGACAACCCCAGCAATCTTCACAGCGAAGAAAATTGGCTCCCACTGACATTTCTCTTGGCAAACATTGAGCAGAGTTTATTATTGACTGTTTCACAAGTTACACAGTTACTCCATGCTTAAAGAAGAATAAAATAAAAAAAGTCCTTTAAATTCAGGGGGTTTTGTTGCTTGCAGAACTGCCTTGAGATACAATGCTGAGAACAAAGGGAGTTCTACATCTGCTGTAGGGTGTGTTGTGGGGCTCAGCTTCCCCCAAGCTCACCCTGTGCAGCTGCTCACAGCAGGCAAGGCACCACTGGGAGAGCTGCCACTCTCAGGACAGGGATATGTGCCCATATGACACATGGCATGGCTATGTTCATTGAGTCAAGATATTACTTTAAAGTGAAGAAAGTCCTGATATATATCTTTAGCCAAGGGATAGCTAGTGAGTAAGTCTGCTTCACAGACTGATAAAAGTCTTCTAATAAATGAAGGTGAGAGACTTCTCATAGAATTGTTAAATCATCGAATGGTTTGGGTTGGAAGGGACATTAAAGATCATCTAGTCTCAACATCCCTGCCATGGGCAGAGAACCTTCAACTCAGAGCCCCATTCAGCCTGTCTTGGAGAGCCCAAGGAAGGTGGACTCCACAATCTCTCTGGGCAACCTGCTCCCACCTCACCACCTTCATAGTAAAGAATTTCTCTCTAATATCTAACCTAAACCTACTCTCATTTGGTTTATGGCCAATCACCCTTGTCCTATCACTACAGGCCCTTATGAAAAGTCCCTCTCCAGCCTCCTTGTAAGCTTCTTTAGGTACTGGAAAGTACTATAACATATCCCCAAAGCATTCTCTTCTCCAGGCTGATGTGGTAGTTTTGCCTGGCCCAGTTTTTGCCAGTGAACAGGGTGGGGTACAAAGATGGCTCCTGCATGTCCTGAGTAAAGATTCTGGAAATTTTCCACCATGTCCAGCAGAGCCAGTGTCTGATGGCTCTGAAAATGATGGACATGCTGCTGGCCAAACCTGGGCCAATTAGAGATGTTAGTTATGCCTCTGTGAAAACATATTTATGAAGAAATCAAAACAATGTGAGCACACACTTCTTTTTAGCCAGGGAAGGAGAAGTAGGAGGCAAAAATATGTGAGGGAGAACAACATGGAGGCACCAAGGTCAGTGGAAAATGTGGGGGAGGAGGTGCTCCAGGCGCCAGAGCTGAAAACCCTCTGCCAGC
>VZRL01003791.1:0-12087 GCA_013397895.1 Origma solitaria | reverse complement strand
AAAAACCCCACACCCTGTCCCTGCCCGGGAGTTGTTGGATAGTTGGAAAGGAGGGAGGGGGTGAGCTGGGAAGCGGTGCCTTAAGAGGGAAAGGGGGGTCCGTGAAGAAACAGTGTCTTAAGAGCTTATTTTTATCTCCAATTTATCCTCTGACTCTGTTAGATTAATAAATCACCTTTTTTGCAACTTTAAGTTTCCCGCCTGCTTTTGCCCTAAATCTTGTGCATCCCTTATCAGTGATCTTATCTCAACTCATAAGTCCAGTGTTTTGTGTTAGTTTTTCCCCTCCTCTGCATAGCTGCAGCAGGAGAGAGCATAGAAAGCAGACATCGTAGGTGCCTGGCATTTAGCCAGGGTCAAACCCACAACACTGAACAGCCCCAACTCTCTCAGCCTGTCTTCATAGGAGAGGTGTTTCAGGGCTGTGATCAGCTTAGCGACTCTGCTCTGGCCTTGTTCCAACAAGTTTTCTTTCACCCTGCTGTTGCCTCCAATAGTGTCTCTGAATTACTCACAGGTGTAGTTTGCTGCTCCAGCTGGGTTTCCCACGGTCACCAGCTCTCCACATCTTTCCCCGTCAGTGACTTCCAGCCCACCCAGAAGCACTGGCCAAACGCACTGGAATGACTCCCACTACTGGGCTCCTGCTGGACTGCTGCAGCTGGCACAAACACACTCACAGTCAAAGGCAGATGAGCACTAAGTGATAGCTGTAGCTGATTAAGTTTTGATCACATAACAACCATGTATTTCCTGCTGCTTCCCTGCTTGAGGTTAATGCTTCAGCAACAGAGCTGCCATACTCAGTGTGGGGCTCGTTGGGAGAGTTCACACCTGGTGTGTATTTCTGTGGTATAGATAAATATTCCCACATATCCGAATAGGCTCGCACCTGAGAAACCATTTTGTATTTTCCTTACTGGGCTCTTGCTGAAGGAGGTTTGTAATGGAATCTCCAGTCACCAGTTTTTGAGTTTACATCATTTTCTTTAGGGCCCGGAAGGCATTTAAGGAAGGGGTTTTCTATTTGTTGTCTTCCTCCAGAAGTGAGTAATTACTCTATATAGTGCAGATTTGCTGATATCCTACTCAGCTTTGGCAGGTTTGCCTCTGCAGCTGTTTTCCATTAAGGCAGAAAACACTCCTCAGCTAAGCTCCCAACATGTAACTGACCTCCTAAGGCTCATCTGATGAGAAGCAGCAGTGTCATTTATCAGAAAGTCAGAGCATTTTAGAGTTCTTGTTCGTAAGTTTACAAAGAAACCCCAGCCAATTCAGTCAGAGGAGAGATGGTAGAATTGAGTCCTTCTTGAAGCATTCCTTAGTGTAGGCCGACAGATTTCCATAGAATACCATGACAAATGTCAGCCTTGTTCCAAGTTATTCTTCCGTCATTGGTTTTCTATGCCAATGGAGTTCCCATTAAAATTGAGGAAGAGAAGGTGGTTGGGAAGGAGATAATATGGCATGTAAGAGAAGCTTTTAGCATGATTTGCTCCACTTTCAAACCTGTATATCTAATTTGTCCTGTTAATTGCATATTGGCAGTGTTGGAATATATTTTTCCCTGTGAATTACACTACACAAGCAATACCTTCAATTCAAACTGCACATGAAATCATATGCCCATAGATTTTGATATTTATCATTCAAGAACTACATAAATAAGGAAAACTCTCTAATTAAAGCTAATTCTTTGGAGGAAACTTTTATCTCTCTCTGCCTGGCATACAATGAACAGCCAACAGGCTGCACAAATGAACCAACAACCTGAAGTTAATGACATGTAAACTGTGGTAGCCAGAGCCCTCTGTTACTCAGAAATGAAAAGAAAGAGGAGCCACAGCATTTGACAAGACCATTTGTGTACTTCTTGCTGAACAGTGTTCCTGCATAGAATTATACTAACAGCAAGATATCTTGTAAGTCTAGTTCAAACAAAATCTGTATATAAATGGAAAACATAGTTTCTAAACTAGAAGGGGAGAAAAGCACAAATGAATTCTGGTTCATGATATAGAATCATATAGAATCATAGAATCATAGAATCACAGAATGGTTTGTGTTGGAAGGGACCTTAAAATCATTCTGTTCCAACCCTGTGCCATGGGCAGGGCCGAATTCTGCTAGGCCAGGCTGCTCAGAGCTCCATCTGGCCAGGCCTTGAACATTTCCAGGGATGGAAAGGGACACAATCTGACCATATAAATATAACAATATAGCCATGTCGATATGGCATGTAGCCATGACGATGAGCCTTACAAAGCACTGCTTTATACAGCTGTGCTTCGATGGAAAAGCAGTCAGAGTTTCCCCTGTGTGTGCCACCCGACCCCAGCCCGAGCAGCCCAGGTGCCATGTCACCGCTGCCTTCACAGCACTCGCCAGCATCCAGCCATACCCAGCCCTGCAATTAGGCCACAGTAAACAAGAAGCCAATTACAGCTTCTTCCTTGCCTCTCTCCTTGGCTGTGCATGGTACCGTTTTCTTCAGACAGATTCCCTCTAAGAGCTGTGTTTTGTGTTTTGGGCCCTGTGAGGAGGGGAGGGCTGGGGCAGTGTTGCTCGGTGCTGTGGCCCTTTCCACAGCGGCTCAACTTGCTGCTCTGCCTGCCTGGGGTGGAAAGTGGGGTCCTGCCTGCCCTTGGCAACTTTTTGTCTGAAAATTGATGTTAAAAGTGAAAAAACACCTGGGGTGGGGGAGGATTCTGCTGGGTGCCAGGCAGGTCCTGGGCAGCAGGGTGTGCCCATTTTATCATTTGTGGGTGGTAAAAGCAAACCAGAAGGGTTTCCAGAATGAGCAATTCCCTTTTTATTTCCTTCCCATGGTGACAGGGTGGGTCAAAAGGTCCACATTGGCCCTTATTACAGCATGATACAAACACAAAGCAGTCACAGGAGCTTTTCAGTGCCCTGCTGTTTGTGATTTGCTGCCTTCTGCCATCTCAGGCAGCGTGGAGCCAAAGGAGTGATCACAGCATCCTGGCACAGCATGGTCCCTGCCCTGCGTTCCCCCAACAGCAACTCTGAAAAGAGATAGCAGGACAGGAACCCTTTTAATTACATTTCAACACCACAGGGTGGCCATAAGCTTCCGTTTTGTCTGACTGTAGCCACCTGGATTCATCCACATTTGGAATCTGTCTGATATATGGTTTTCCCAGCAGGGTGTTAGTAAAGATCAAGGGTGGCAGTGGTTGATCAACAAAGGGAAACAACTCAAAGTAATGCACAAAAGGCAAAGGACTTCTTAAGAAATTGCTGCCCAAGTAAAAAGCAATCCAGTGGCTCCTCAAACAGTGTTCAGCATTTTATGTCCTGTTAGAGGCCTTGCCAGGCCAGTCAGAAAAGTGGGAAAATGTCAGTTAAATCCATTTCTTGTAAAGACCACACATCTGCCATGTGTATCCCTAATCTGGGACTTTTCAAACCCTGAGAAGTTTGTTGCTTCTTTCCTGAAGTGGGCAAATATTTTATTTCTTTGCAATGTGCCCAATCGGCATATCTGAAATACACATTTTTATTTGTGTACATTTCTAACAAAGATACTGGAGATATTTTCTTTCAATGTTTATGACAGGTAGATAAGTCAACATGACAATATAAGTGATCTCAAAGCTATTCCATTCTGCCAGATATAATATTCCAAGATGCCATGAGGTCCTCTAAGCTGTGATTGGCACTTGTACCTGCAGGGTTCACACAAAATTCAGGATTCATTAAATCTGTGTAAACAGGCGGAGACTACCACTCTCCCTAGAACAGAGGCTCTGCTTCTAATTCTGGTGCTTCAGGTGTCATCCTTATGAGTTTTCATGAAAGATGCTCCTCGCAGGGCCTCATAGCCAAATAAGCCCAGAAAGGTTCTGGTTCCTAGCACACCTACTCCAGCCCTGTGCTTCATGCAATTATTTAAGCTAATGCTTTCCAGCCAGAAAAGTGCTGGAAGCATTGGGAAAATGCAGAGCTTGTTCTAAATGATAAAAAACACAATACCTACTTGGGCAGAGATACACACAGCTTGGCTCCCTTCATAGCCTGTGGAGAGCAAGAGGTGCCCATTTTTCTCTCTTGATTGCTAAAGGAGATTAACATGACCATCCCAGATGTAGTCATCTGTGTTTGCTAAGACCAAAAGCTGAGTTGGTCAACTCTAACACGAAATATGTTGCAGCAGTTCCCAAGTTCCCAGTTACTGCTTGCAAAGCAGCAGCAAGGAAACATGAAACAGCAAAATGTACAAACTAACACAAGCACAGTGAAGTCACAGGCAATGACAGCTGAGGGTCAGCAGTGGCTGCATGTTTTAAAAGTTTCTAGACTGCTACCCAAAAAGATTCTAGGGTAGTAATCATCAGTGTTATATTGCAATATTGTACATGTTCGCAGGAAAGAGTGAAACAGAAAATGGCTTTTTGGGATAATTGACCCATATTAATTTCTGAGCTTTTGTTTTTTTGTGTGTAACACAGGAACTAGAGCATTGCATTCTACTACAACAGGCCATGCCCCACAGAATAATAGAGCTCTTTCTGATGGAAACTCAGTGTCAAGAAACCCTGTAATCAGAGATGGCCTTAATACACTTTGGCTATTTAAGTTCCATTCTCTGCACAGTGAATATTATAGAAGGCAATTCCTCTTTTCAAGCTCAGTTTCTTGGCAGTGAGGACAGAGCTGGACATTACACTGAAACACTGGATAATTACAAAATAAAACAAAAACTAGTTACTCAACTTCATTGTCCATACTTTCATGCTTCTGTGGGGTTTTTTTACATAATCAGTGGTAGATTAGACAAAGCTCCCAAAGATTACTGGTCTTGTTTTATTGTATTGAATATTATTTTCTTGGAGATGTGTAGTGGTATTCAGCTGTTTCCAATTTTGCCTCTGACCCAGGTGTTGCCTAACCTTTTAAATTGCATCCCCTGTATATGCTGCTTCTCCTGTTACTGACTGGGATGTCAGCAGGGCTGGAACAAGATGGTCTTTAAGGTCTCTTCCAAACCAAGCCATTTTATGAATCTGTGTACAAGGGAATTTGTGAGACCCAGCCTGAGTGTTGGCTACTAATGTGAGTCCACCATAAATCTGAATTGTAACTAACTCATGAGCTTACAGACACACCATTTCTCTCAGCACTATGTCAAAGCATTCTACCCTTAACTCCTGTCCACTAAAGCAGGACATCACAGTAGCTCAGTTAAATGCAGCAAAAGCTCATTCTTTGTTCCTCTTCTGTCACTGGTTAACACTGATTCCCTCCTGTGCTTCTTTTCATGGGAGGATCATCTCACAGACATCAATAAGACATTGATTAAAGTAGCTGTGACAGTGAAAAAGGTATATTGCCTGCAGCCTTAAAGTGACACCACTGAGACATTAGGTTTGCAGGCACTAGGAATAAGTTCATTCCTTGAGATGAAGAAAGGACCTAAATTTCCAGGTCTTTATTTCTGTAACTTTCTGCACCTATTGTTTTACTCACAATCTCACTGCAAGGTATCACCTAAAAATTGGAGTAGACTCTTCAGGAACCTACAGGAATGGTAGGTTACTTCAACCCCTCGGTGCCATGCATTGGGGTATCTGCTCTATTACAGAAGGGAGAAAGCTGTGGGCAGCTGCTCGGTTCTTCATTCAGTCGCTGCTCCTTCACCCACGTATGGTCTGCAAAGCTGCTTTGGCTCCAAAGTGCAAAGCGCTGGCAGAATCGAAAGTTTTCCCTGTTTAGAAGTAATGTGCCATTTAAACAGAAAGTTCTGTGAGTAAGAACAAATTGTGTGGGATGGTAGTGTTTTCTGTTGCTGAGAGACTGAGAATTGCAGACATGTTCATCAGTGAGACAAAGGCCCTTAGTCATGCGTCTGCTACTGAAAACGCAACTCTGCTCTGCAGTTGTCATGACAACACTGGTTATATAAAGAGACATATCAGAAGAAAGATCATTTGCTCTGTGCCCTATATTTCAGTGTAGTGATACATCCTCTCTACAATAGATCTGTTTTGTTATAGACAAAACCTGACATTTCTGGCAAGATAAGAAATGCTTCAGAAAGTCCTCTGAGGACATGAAAGTTTATGGTGCAAAAATGGTTTATAAACAAATAAGCACCTCAAATGAAAGCTGCTTCCATAATTTGAAGTTCATTGGGACCAAGTTCTGCTGAATGTGGAGGTGATTCAAAATGTTCAAATCAATTTCAATTCCAAAGATATTATTTTTGTGAATAAAGATTATCACTGACTTAGTAACATCACAGGATTTAATAAAGTGAGTGTGTTAGTCTCAAAATGCCTATAAAACTACATAAACTTAAAAGTTTCAGTGCAATCATGTACCTGGCCTGAAGCTGAGAAATACAGACCATATCTACTGCTCAGCTAAAGACAGAAAGAAAATCAGCCTGTGACCCTGCAACTTACCTGGCTAAAAGCTAAAACTGGCAGGACATTTTCATGGCAGTGTCTGATCTTGTGGTATCATATTAAATGGCATTTTCAAAGCAAAGAGGTCTGGGAAAAAAACAGTTAGCTACCTTAATAGTTTCAGAAATCTCTCTTCTTCCTGGAATTATATTCTTCATTATTGAAGAAGTACTCAGAGAGGCCAACAGTGATATGATGTGGTGTGAGGAACTGTGAATCTGTGAGTCCCACGTGAACTAACAGAATTACAGGTTAATTTTGAGAATTAAAGGTCTATGGAAAAATGTAAAGTCATGTAGTTTTGAAAAAGTCTTTTCAGGTGTGCACTCTTCTGCAGTTAATCTAGCCAAGTTGTGTAGCAAAAATCTTTTCACTAAATTTTCCATGAGCAACAATACCTCTAACAGTTGAATCTGTACAAGTTCTCTGGTCTCACTTGTAATTCCAAGGGAAGGTATCTGGAACTCCAGGGTGTTGTGAATGAAATCCATATACCCAGATCTTCCTACTGTTGATAGGAGTCATTTCACCCATCAGCAGAAATAGATTGCTCCTTCAAAGTCTATTTTTTATGTAACAGCTAAGTTCTATCCAAGATCTCTGGCCATATGAAGGATTCAGGCATCCTATTCCAGTCCTGAGTTTCCATCTCTTGCCCCATGTTGCTATTTTGCCATGCGTGCTGTCCAAGAAATCTCACATCTGTGCCCTTTTCAAACCACAAACACAGTGCCCAGTTAGTCCCTCTCTGTGATTCTCTCCATGGTGACCACCTGGTATGCCCTTTTCTCCACTATTTGTTCCTGAAAGGCTGGCAGAAGAGAAGGCAGAAGAGGATTTGATTCCCTGTAAAATGATGAAATAGGACTGCAGTCCACTGCCTTAGCTGATAGAAAGAAAATGGAGGAGTAATGAATGGGTTTGGAACAGAAGCAAATCCATGATTCCCTTTAACTTGACTGAATCAATTTAACTCTTAAAATGAGAAACCCCAAGCAGGTTTCATACGGCAAATTATTAGAGATTCAGTAGAACAAATTGTGTGTTTGAACAGTGAACTCCATGAACTCACCTCTCTGTCACGTGCACTGTGCTCAGCAAACAAAGGGAGATATTACTGCTAAAGCTTTGATGTACACAGCAATAAGATCTCTAGGACATATTTAGAGGCTGATGGACTGAAGTGACTCCAGTGTTTTTTCTGTACCTCCCTGTAATAACTCTCCTTGTCATATTAAAGCACTTCAAGGAAATGCAAGCCATTAACTGCACAACATTCCTGTGGAAGCTGGCAGGATTAGCTGCTCCCAATCTGGTATATGTGGAAAATTAAGCGCAAAGAGTAAACGCCCCTTCCAAAGGCTCCTTTGAAATTCAGGTGCTCATAAGGAATAAGAAATTAGGAAACTAAATATGGTCTGGGCCTGAGAGTCTCTTCCAGTGTTATAAAATAAGCCTTCAGGAGGGCTAGAAACCAATCTGAGGAATCTTAAGAACTGTCTGTGTTCTTAACCAAATTCTTTCATTTTCTGAAGAAACCCATACCTCCAAGGATTTCTTAGCAATTGCTCTTCTCCTTTTATAGTTTTTAGCTCATATCACACACTTCTCTGAAAGTATTTCCCACTTTCTATCCTGCAGGAATGGAAATAGAGATAAAATACCTCATGTTTCTGCTGTGATGAGGGAGAAGGCTGTTGGAAGATTTCCTGCCTATCACCTGTGTGAGGAGTCCTCTCTGCTTTGAAAACCACAGGCTAAAATTTTAAAAAGTCACAAAATCTTTAACCGCAAGGTGAGGCTTGCCAGAAGCATTTCCATGCAGCTCTCACCACCAGGATTTTAACTGTTCACCAGAGAAACCCCATATCTTAAAGATATGAAAAGTCTGTAGAGTGGTGTCAGTAACTAACTTGCCTCTCATTCACCTTCAGTATGATCCACTGTATTATCATAAACAGTGCCCTCAGCTTCATGCTATAAAGCATGCAAGAAAAGTGTATCTTAATCTAGCAAGAAATGTGGAGTTTAACAGCTTTATTCACCTATATTTATTAATCTGTCATAGTTTTTAATTTAGAGTTATTTAAAAAGGCAATGCAAGAATGCGAAACAGTGACTGTTTCATGCTGAAGTTAATGTATTTTGTCTCTCACACAAAAATAAGACTTAATTAGAATACACTTGAGAAATATTGGGGCCATAAACGTAAACTTAATTTTCAAGATAGGCAGAGTTAGACATAAAGAACAGAAAAAAAGCCAAGAAAAAAGCAGCTCTTATCAGAATGTACTAAAGATATGAAAAAATCCCTCAGACTTTCTGGGAAAAAATTATATCTTGAAGTCAATGTTCTTTGTTCTCATTACCTTGAACCTTTCATCTTCCATTTGACTTCTGAAAAGTGAAAGAAGAGTTTGAACGAACCTTTTAAATCAAGGTGGTAACCTTTTACGTACACTTGGAATAGCTGTGAACACCTGCTAAATTACTGCAGACAGTACTTTATTATTGCCACTAAGAAAATCAGAGCAGTTCACTGCATACGCAAATCAATTCAGCAATTATGTTAGGAAATGAAATCCTGTTGTTTTCATAAATTTCCATGCATATTAAAGCATCAATTTCATTGCTTTCTAGACATTTCCAGGAGACATAAAAATAAGAGAGAATTCATGCAGGTAGCCCTTTTTCCATGGTTCTTGAAGTGAGTCACAGTATGGCTTCGCGAGTTAGACAATAAAGGAAATAAAAGAAGTGCTGGAGTACTGTGGAAGTCCTTGCAGGTCATGTCTGAACTAGCAGCCTTCATATGCACATTTCAGCTTCTGATTTACTTCCACACTGTACATTGCTAAACCACTTTTAGATGCCCAAATTTCTACGTGGTGACGTTAAGTGCACCTGCTGTCTCTGTGCCCATTGCCTCGCAAATCCCCATGGCTTACCAGGGCACAAGGGGCAGTCGTGACCATGTCAGCACCCAGGAGCTCTGCTGACCACTGCCACTGCTGTTGCTAGTGACAGGATGAAACCTGCCTCAGGGTCTCCACACACACATGGTGACAGCGCTGTGTGATGCAGGACTGCTCATGTGGGGACTCCTGAGATAAAGAACAAAACTGGCAACTGTCCTGCCTTTCCCAAATGTGCTATCCCTCACAGATTGTTACCATCTGTAGATTTAATAAGCATATTATCTTTCATCATTCAGGCCATTAGTCAAAATACTAAAAAGTACTAGATCCAAAACAAGATAGGCCACTGCTGCCCTGTATATGATATTGTACCGAGGATTAATCTGTAAATAGTGTTGTACCTATGCCACAGAAGCTTCTTCCAAGGCATGGCTCTCTAGACTCCTTCTGAGAAGAGTCTCCATCGGAGATGCTTGCCTTTAGTCTACAGCAGCTGTATATTCAAAGTCACAGGACCAATTATTTACTTGCCTTTTGTTGCTGTAGCAATACGCATCCTACCCCTGTCCTCTCCCTCAGTGTAGTTTGCAAGCCCTGCCAAAGTGCAAGCCTGACCTTCTGTCCTCTTCCATGGATTGGTATTTCCTGAAATTCCAAGTAAATTTTATTAAATTACTGATTTTTTCACTATTTAATACCTATTCAGTACAGGTCTTGGAAGCTCATTCTTTTCTAACTCCATATTCAGTGGAGGTCTGTATATCTGTACAGCTGTGTGTACATTAAGATTAATCCATGGTGCAAAGACATGTTCAGGACTCACCCAGATCCCATCTATCTTTGTTCTCCAGCCTTTTCCTAGTTTACCTATATTTCCAGGAAAAAGCAGTCCTGGCAAGTAGGGCAAAAGAGTATTAAAATGAGCTCTACCAGTTCCTTGACCTGGAAAATCAGAGGACTTGGATCCTATAGGACTTCCTAGAAGATGAGTCTAGATGCAATCTCTGTGTATACGCCATGGATTAAACCCTATTGTGCCAATTCTTCACAAACACACAATAAAAATACAATCACCCACAACTTCGTCTAAAGTCTTCCATAACTATATTTTGTAACACACTAGTAGGAGAGAAGTCTTTATGTCTATAGCCTGCTTTTCTTGCTGCAATTAATTCACAGCTTTTGCTTCAATTTTTTTGTGTGCTATTGGATTTTTTTCAGCTCAGAGCTTGTAACTTAAATCTTAGAGCTAAATAGTTTTTTCTTTCTAAAAGCACATCATCTGTAAGACAACTGACAGACATCCCTCAGGATGAAAACTGCCACAAGTGGTCTGATCTGTTCCAAACCTTTTCCTGCAAGTCATTTATTTCAGATAATTCCCCTTTCATCTCTTATAAAGCAGAGCAGTCTGCATTTAAGGGTCAGCCAAAATAATGTTAAATTGGGTTTTTCAACATTTATTGATGTGTAATGTAGCAGACAAATGACTCCACTAGTCTCTGTTGGAAGTGAATGCCCTTGAAATATGTATGCAGATGCACATAAGGACCCTAGAAACAATTGAACAGTGATGCTGCAAGGACATCCTGGGCCAGCCATGGAAAGGAGGGCCCTGAATATATAAAAACAGCTATGGAAAGGATGGCACTGAATAGATAAAAACAAGTATGAAAAGGGAATTAAACCTCAGCTTGACCACTGGGAGTTTCTGTACTAATCAGAACAAATACTGAGCTAGCTGACAGAGAACTGTTGGATTTTGTTGTAGCTGTTGCCTGTTTGTTTGGGGTTTTCCCCCTGCAATATTTGTGAATTTAAACTTCTTTGCTATATGGAAGGAGATTAAGTGTAGCTTCTACGAAGAAGGTCCCAGAGTCTGGGCTTGGTTTCCCACTCAGATGGACAAGGCTGGACACACTGAGACCACTGGGAGGGATCTCCAAGGCAGCACTGAATGATCCAGCTGGGAACTGTAGGAACACATTCCATAGCAGGCACAGAAGTCCTCTTGCTGTGCTGCACCTAGGAGCTGAGTTATCACATGTGGAATGTGCAAGTACATCCACATAAACTGTCCTGGTTGTAGCTCTTTACTACACAACCAGGACTCTGCCTCAAGACAGGGAGGTCGAATAGAAGTTAGAAAGCCAATGTTCTAGGTCTCTCCATTTTTCTCTCAATTCTTCTACCATATCTGCTCTAAGTTTCAAATATAGTTTTTTGTACTCAGACCCAATAGAACACCAACCACAATGTGAAACAATGATGTCTGTAAGGGACCTGGGACTCCCCCTAAACCCACATTCTGACACCATTATGGTACAATTTATGACACCATTATGGTACTATATTCATATTTCTCACTAAAAATAAGCATATTTCTTATGCTCTGAGAAAGAAGATGACATATTGAGAGGCAATTAGCAGATCTGTGCTTTCCAGACAACTTGCCTTCATTCTAGATACATGGAAAAAAGGCAATCGAAAATGAAAACAAAAGTTTCTCTCTTGCCTGTCACAGGATGCCATACTGACATTATCCCTCCCAAGACAACTACAACTGTCTCGTTGAAAATTGGCACAAAACTGCCTGAAGATCTAAGCTGTTAACACATATGAATGTACATTTCATTAAACTCACCAGGTGAGGTGCAGAGAAAGCATCCAGCAAAGTCCAAAACCTGAGTTATTAGCTCGATATTTGAGACAAAGTTAGTTACACTATTATAGTTTTC
>VZRL01003765.1:42046-52982 GCA_013397895.1 Origma solitaria | reverse complement strand
GGATGGATGGACGGATGGAAGGAAGGATGGACGGATAGACAGATCCCCAGCTGATGATTTATGTCAAATTACTAAAACACCTTTGCTGCTACCATGGCCAAATCAGGGGCGGCCTTTCCGCCACACCTTTTAAAACAAGATATCCTTGCTCTGCAAGCTTTTCATGGTCGGTTTGTCGGTCCTGAGCTCCTGGGACTCTGCTCCAGCCCCTGCTTCCCACATTTTCCCCTGGCTTTCGGAAGGGCTCTCTGGGCAGCCATCCAAGGGGAGCCAGATCTTCCTGCTCTGCAGACAATGCTGTCTCTGTTAACAGCAGAAAATAATCAAATATTAAAGAGGGCTGGATAAAGGCCTTGCGAAGAACAATTAATTTGATGCACTGAAGGTTTGCAGATCAATTTCCAGCCCCGGGCAGCCTTACTTGACAGGTCTAAATGATGCTGTCACCCAAAAGGGCACAGATTAGGATGTCTGTGTGATCTGCAGATTGTTGTGCTGTCCTTCGCCTGCAATATCTGCCCTGGCAGAGGAGATTTTCCCTCACTGTGCATCCAGGTGATCTTGGGAAGCTCACTGATGGAAACCTGACTGGCACCTTCCCACTGTTAAATGTGGAGTGGATTTAGCTAAAAAGGCATTTCTGGCCCATTATCTCATCAGATAATTTTTTCAAGGCACAGAAACTGCACCAAACCTCTTCACGTGAACATCAAAATATTTTGCCTTTTGTTTTCTCTCTGCTCCTTCACTACCAGGAGGGCAAAGTCCTGATTCCACACTGTTTTTATGTTTGATAGACAAAAATTCTCTGCTCATATCCAGTGTGACAAAACTTCCTTTTACTTTTCTGTGGAAAACTTGATTTGGACAGTTCTCATCCATAGTTGTCACTAAAACTGTGGGAAAAACAAAATCCCTCCAACAACATTTTTAATGTCAGAGAGTCAAGGCATTGCTTTATTTTCTGGCCAGGATGGTGTTCTGGCCAGGGTGTGCCACAGAAATCATCTCATCCACACACAGCCCGGCTGTGCAGAGAGAATCATTCCATGATGCACCAATTTTACAGGGTTTTCCCCCAAATTTTATACAGTCAAACCCACAGAGATGCATTGTTTCAAAGTTCATTGGTGCAGAGCTGAGCAACCCTCAGTGTTCAGTTCCCATTGGATCCCAATCCCCTCCCCTCCGATGTGAATCAGATCTTCATTTTTCAATTCTCTGCTCAGTCCTTTGCGGGCGAGATGTCTCCAGCTGTGTCCGAGGTGCTCTGGGGTGGATGTTTGGAGATGGCCACCGATGTTCCGTCAGTGTTCCGGGGATGGCCTTGATCTCTCTGGGGATCTTTGGGCTGCTCCACTCTGTCCCTGTGCTGAGCTCATCACACCTCACCTGGCACAGCAATGCCCTGGAAAGAAACTGAAAATTCCTTTTCCTGGGGTACAGACAAACAAAGCCTTTGACTAAATTTATATGAAATTTTTAAACTCGTTTGTTTTCCAACACGGTCACTCTCCTCCAGGTTCTGCTCCTGCAGACCCTCCAGGGTGTGACTGGGTGTTATTTCCGTGTTAGGATTGTCCACCTCTATCTCAGCTGATGAAGTTATTTGCAGCTCAGCCGTTCCCATGTCATTGCCTTCACTTTGTTCTTTAATAGAGAAGGAATCTGCCGCGGCTTCGCTCTGCCTTAAATCTGTATTCCACTGCTGTCTCATCTGTTTAATACATTTCCTTTACAAACCTAGACTTATGTTTTAGCCTAATGCCAGCAAGAGCTCTGGAAAGATTTATTCTTCTGGGCCCTAATGTGAAATGAGTAATGCTACAACTGGCTCCCTTGGTAGCAGCAACACGTTTTACTACTGATTGTCAGAAACAATAAAAAAGAGAATATGTTGGTAGTTTCTGTGCTATTTGCTTCCTGGGTTTTTTGTCCTGAATTAACCTCCGCAAATATATTGCACGAGTAACTTTGGCGAAGTTCTCAGCGTGTGGGGAGGAGAGGAACCGGGGGGGGAAGAAATGGAATTGTTGTTGGGGGTTTTAGTCACGAAGAGCGAGAGATTGAGGGGCTCAGGGCAAGGCTGTGGGGCAGCCACTGCCAGGTGTCCTCTGGGATTTCCAGAGCACAGGAATCATCTCCCAGCATGGAATTTGTATATCCACAGCTGGAATTAGCTATTTCTCCACTCTGCCAACACACAACCTCAGCGTCTGCTGCAGGTAAGACACGATTCGAAGCTTTTCAGACTTCAATTCTCTTAAAAAAGCTACGATTTTGGGTCAAATTTTGGGTCCTAGCTCAGCCCAAGGGTGTTCTTTTAAAGCAATGGTTGATCACTTGGCTCAGCATCAGAGCCTGGATTTGTTTTATTGGTTTTGCCGGGAAACGCAAGTGCTTTCTGCTCTAGTTATAAAATAGATGAACACGGCCTTGTTTTATCGATGAAAATACTGTGAAAATTAATTTGTTAACAGCCATCCAAGGTCTGGGCGAGCGGACAGAGAAATCTTCAGTGCTGAGCTCTCTCTGGCTCTTACAGGAAGGAGTTATGGAAAGCTATAAAAGGCAAGCTCATATTTGGATTAAAACTGGAAAGAAAACCAAGCCTGATACTTGAAAGTTGATATAACCCCGCAGGTTATATCAGCTCAGAAGTGCTTCAGACCGCCCCAGCTCCAGCCCGGTGAAGTTCAGGGGTTCTTGTTATTTAAAATGCATTAATTACCCAGGAACTGTGGTGAAGTTCAGGAGTTCCTGTTGTTATTTAAAATGCATCAATTAGCCAGGATGGTCAGGAGAGGAGTGACCCGGAGTGCCCTGAGCAGAGCCTGGGGGAAAAGGCTCTTTCCTCTGCGGATCTCGGGTGAGGGAAGCATTGCTTTTCTCCTCTGTCAAAGAGATTTTCCAGGGCTGTAAGGCCGGGACCTGTCTGACTGTGACACGGTGGTGTTAATTAACGCTGTTCCATGTTGTCCTTAATGACTTAATGAGGCGCCCAATGCCTTCCTTCCACCTCCGAGTCCCTGCTCCCCTCTGGCCCTTGGCAGCGAATATTTTCTCCCATTCTTTTCTCCTTCCCCATGTCCTCTCCCATGCTGTGGCGTTTTCTGATTCGTGTGTTAAGCTCCACAAATAGGTTTTTCAGAGCAGTCGATTTGGCTGTTTCACGTCAGTGAGGTTTGGGAAGCACAGCAGACCCAACTGGGATATAATTTCAGAGAGGTTTGGACAAAATTGTCCCATCACAAGTTTCCCTCCTGGCTCTTTGACACCCTCACTGTGCTGCAAAGGGCACGGAGAGGATTTTACATTTGTTTTACATGTGTTGGACTAAACTTCCAGAGGCTTAAAATCTAATATCCCACCTGTCCTTTCTATCATTCACTTGAGAAGGACGAAAGGCAATTAAAATCACCAGCAGTGTCAGGAACATGACAGGAGCTGACGTTTTTGGGTTGCGGAGCGTTGCTCGCGATGGATGGCTCCGCAGAAATTGTCACATCTCATCTTCGTCTCCTGCCAGAGCTCAGTGCCCAAAATGCTGCTGGGCTTTCCAAATTGTGATGCTTTAGAAACAACTACCTTGTCTAAATTTTTTATTTTCACCCAGGCAGAGGCGCGGGGAAGTGATGCTGCACAGAATTTGTGGCTGTCCCATCGCTGGAAGTGTCCAAGGCCAGGCTGGATGAGGTTTGGAGCAGCCTGGGATGGTGGAAGGTGTCCCTGCCATGGCAGGGGTGGGATGGGATTGCATTTAAGGCCCTTCCAACCCAAACAATTCTGTGTTTCTGTGATTCTGTGCCTGAGCAGAGCCAGCAGCGTGAGGCAGAGAGGGGAGGGAGTGTTTGAGTCGCTGCTGTCAGCACTGATTTGACAGTTTATCCACTTAGAGCCCGAAAAGAAAATCACACATTTTCAGTTTGCTGGGACTGGGAAGCAAACTTTGCATTGCAGCTGTGCTGAGAACTTGGCTGCGATCAGACGCCCGGGATGAAATGCAAAATTTGTTTCCTGCTATTAAACCATTTTTTTTCTGGTAGAATCCACGCGTCGGCAACATCTGGGTGAGCGACTGGAAAACAGGGGATGGCTTTCGCCTCGGAGTTTGTGGCCTAAATAAATAGTTCACAGCACGAGGGCTGAAGGGAACATCTGAGCACTGCCCAGGGAGGGAGGCAGAGACACCTGGGCAAGCTGGGTCACAAAATCAGCCCAGCTGTAGATGGGAGCTCATGGCATGGAGGAAATATTAAGTGTGATTTCCATGAAATCCCTTCGGACTTCCCCTGGCTCAAGTCCAATCCCAGCTCACCACTTCAAACCTGATTTTTGGAGGGCTTCAGTGAGGTCTTTAAATAGTTGCAGCTGTGTGAGCTCTAAAAATAAAGAAAAAAAAAGCCCAAATTGGCTTTGAACACCTGTGAGTTTGGGATTTGGCTGTGCTGCTCCCTCATCTCTTGTTGGCATGTGCATAACCGCGGTTATGAACTGCGAGAGAAGTGTTTTAAAATATCATTTAGCTGAAGTGCGACTCTTCATTGGGTAAATAACAGAAGGAAATAGAGAGGGAAGGAAAGTCAGATTTTACAGAGATACAAATGGATGCTGGGGTTGGAACTCCAGGCCCAGTTTATTTCAAGCTTTGGGGGAGTTATTTGAAAAACAAAGCCGCAAACTTAAAAAATAAATAAATTGCTTCCTAAATTGGAATAATTCTCTGCTCCAAATCAGCTGAAGAATGGAGCTGGTGAGGGTAAATGATGCCCCTGGGAATGCTGGTATTGCTCTTAGCAAAGGAGATTTATAGAGAGAGCAATGAGTGGAGATAGATGCACTGAACTCAGTCGTTGGGAGCTCAGACTGATTTATAAGTTTTGTTTTTGCAGTTTGTGCTACCATCAGTACCCAAAGATGGATTTATAGCTTCCTAAGTAAATTCATCATCATGGAGACAAGATTTTTTTTTTTTTTTCTCTTTTGCAGAGGGGGAGACCTCACTGAAAAATCAAGCTCGCGGTTTGACTCGGATTTGTTTTTCCCCTTAAATAATCAAAAGAGATGAAGAAATCCTATTTCCATGGGTTTGCAGGGGTGACTTTTAGGAGGTTCCTTCTTGTTGTAGAGGAGTTTTTCTGCTGCAGGGGCTGTGCAGAGGTCTCAGATGATCCCCTCTGGAATGGGAGGGTCTCCAGCCCAACACCCTCAGCACCGCCCCGTTTATCTGTAATTCCCTCTGCACTGCAAGGAGAAAGTTTATTCCTTCTGAAATCTGACATTTCACACTGCTCTTGAGCAGTTTGGATAATCATCTTCATCACTCCCATATTTATTGAGGGGTTTGGAGCACGAGGTGTTGAATGACCAACTTGGGTCAGCAAGGAAGAGAATTCCCAAGAGTTTTCCCTGTAAAATTTGTTCTGGAGTGGGAAGTTAGTGGCCTGGAAAAGAATTGGCTTCAGGTGGAACTGGGAATTGAAATCCAAGGGGGTCATGATGCAGAGATTCCATGTTTGCCTTTGGGGTTAACCTCGACCTTAAGGACTCTGAAACCTTTGAGAAGCAAAGGGATGTGATGTGTAGGATTGCCGTCTGTGGTGTTTGGGTTGGTTGTTTCGGACGGTCGGGAGCTTGGTCTTAGAGCATGAGGTTTATTGTGAAAAGGCGTGGGTGTAGGGGACCTGCTGGGGCTCTGAGGCAGCCAAGTGTCCTTGGATTTTCCAATGGAGAGGAATTGTTTTGACTAAAACGCTGAGAACAGAGGTTTTTAGCACTTTATATGG
Organism: Origma solitaria; assembly: GCA_013397895.1. Lineage (NCBI taxonomy): Eukaryota > Metazoa > Chordata > Aves > Passeriformes > Acanthizidae > Origma > Origma solitaria. Next base: position 47,196 of record VZRL01003765.1, on the reverse strand, counting down.
AGCCCAGAGTTACACAATGAAACTAAAGAGACACAAAAACCATAGAGGCTGAAATCCTTAAGGCATCAGTGCCTGCAGCCAGAGATGGAAACCTCAGCAGAAGCTGTGGAGTAAGGAATGACTTTTGCCAATGAATCTGGAGGTGAGAGGTGACCCAGCAGCCACAGATGTCCTGTCAGAGTCACAGAGTCACACCCAGGACCTCATTCCTTGTTTGATCCCCACTTTCCATCCTCCTTGGGTCAAAGTGACACCGGCAAACTTCACCCCGTGCCGCTCGCTGCGTGCTCCTGACACGCTCACTGCAGAATAATTGATAGGGCCTGGTGCTAAGCCCATTAATTTTGATTTTGTTAGCTCATTAATGGGCTGCCTTCATCTTCTGCCTGCGCTGTGCAGAGCAGCCTTATATTTAATTAGCATTGGCTGACCTTTTTTATTTAGCTGGTAAAAAGGTTATTGAAGTCCTTAAGAAGAATTACAACAACTGCAGTCGAGCTAGTAATTGGTTGTTGTTGCTGGGGGTAATTGGGCTGATTTGGGGCTGGGGGAGGCTGTGCACGTGTGGGGCAGGTGTGTGGGCAGAAATCTCATAAATCACAGAAATCACAGGAATCTGTGCTGTCCTTCAGCAAAGGCCAAGGTGATGCCTTGAGGATTTTTTGTGTATCTGTTTTTTGTGTATCTGTAGCTTTGGTGTGCAGCTCTGGACTCCACATAAAGTGCTAAAAACCTCTGTTCTCAGCATTTTAAACAAAACAATTCCTCTCCGTTGGAAAATCCAAGGGCACTTGGCTGCCTCAGAGCCCCAAACTATGGAACCAACAGTGAATTGGGGGAGCAAGCTTGGGCTGGTTGCCATCATCAGCTGAAGGTGTGATTGGAGGATTAAGGCTCGAGCTGTGAATGGACAGAACTTCTCCAATGTGCAGAACTCGTGACTCGCTGTCCATTTTGGGTGCAGCCTCTCGAGTGGGCTCTGTGTGCCCTGAGTGCACCTGAAGGCCTTTCAGAAATTAATCTGATTTAATTCTCCTCACTTTGTCTGGCCTCTGTTTCAGGCAATCCTGCTCAGGCCTCAAAGGTGCCAGGTACAGAAATACCCCTCAATGCTCACGAGGGAGATCAGCTCTTCCTTTGTAGCTTTCCCAGAAAATATTTGCGGTTTTCTGCTAAACATGATGAAGATGTGAATATTTGGGGGTTCCTCCTGATGATGCCTGCTCAGGTAATTGCAGTGATTAATGAGAAACACTGGCAAGGCTGAGTGTTCAAAAATGGGGGAGAATTGGAGAGATAAACCCCCAGCCCCTGCAGAAGTGAGTTTAATCAGGTGGATTCATCCTCCCACGTCGCCCTGGTTCTCTTCAGGAGGTGCGAACTGAAGATAATAAAACAAATCCCAATGTTTGCTGCACTCGGAATTGCCATCAGTCCCCAAAGCCTGGCAGAGCCTGTTGTGAAAAATGAGAATAACTGGCATTCATTAAATCTAGATTCGGAGGAGTTCATAGGCTGAGCTGGGGTTTTTTGCAAGCTTCCTTGGAGGAAGCCATGGGAAGGTATTTCAAAGGATTCTTTAGGCAAGGTCTGAACCACAAATCTATTTCTCGCATGGTGTCTTTTCCATCGGGCTGCGAACAGTGGGAGGATTCCATTGTTTGGTTCAGAAAAACTCAGAATTCTCTGCAGGTGCCGTGGTTTTTGGGGTCCCTTCGAACCCAAATTCCATAATCAGCCCATGTTCTGTAGGTTGCCTGTCCTTCACCTTCCTGTGTCCACACACATCTGCCCAGCGTCCCCGAAACCCGGATCCTAATTAAGCAAAACCTCCAATTATCATTCCCGTACCTCTGGAATTACCGTGACAAAGCCTCAGCGCTGTCCCCCTGCCCTTTAGGGTTGAGTGTGCCCAGCCCCTCCATCAGTTTTAGTGATCCCACACCTTCCCTGGCCCGTTAATTCCCTTCCCGTACCAAAGGTGCTTCCATAACAAAAATACAAATGTCACCACACTTTTATAAATCCCTCCTTTAGCAATTTGGAGGAGAATTTCTGGAAGTGCAGGAGAACAAGGGAGTTTAAATTCCTTGTCTGTTGAATGTAACAAAACCAACAAAACACTGCGAGTTTGTTTAAATGCAAAACCAACCCAAAAGCTGAAGAGAAGAATTAATGATTTTGGCTGATGGCACTCAGGTAATTGCGTGCCATGAGCTGATGATGTTTTTAACACTCACAGACTGCTCTGGGGTGGTTTGTGACATTTTAGGAGGTTTTGGGTTTGGTATTGGACAGGGCTCAGAGCAACCTTGGATAATGGGAAATGGAACAAGATCTCTGGGGTCTTTTCCAACCCAAACTGCTCATCCTGGGGATCATTCCCAGGCAGAGTTTCATGGTGAAATTGTAATCGGTGCAGGTGCCCCGAAGAGCCAGGTGCCAGGTTTGTGTTTATTTGAATTTCAGAGAGAGCAGTGGATGCTGCATTGGTGTCACAGCCCGAGATGGGATCTTTGACAAGGCTGCTCGGGAGGGAGCGAGTTGCTTTTTAACATTTTCACATCAAAAGTCAAACCACCAGGCTGAGCGGAGCCAGGAAAATTACCCTCCCTGTTAACAGATGCTTTCCTTGAATGGCTCAGGCACCTGTAAATGATGAGTGTGCTGCTCACTCGGGGCACTGCCTTTTATTTTTATTTCACCTGTTTATAGAGAAACAAAATCTATTCTCTGTAGATGGGAAGGTAACAAAAATCAGAGGCGCAGCTCCTGTTGTTTGCTGAGGCACAGGCGTGTCTGACATCCTTTTTGTCTGCAGGTTTCATCTCGAGGAAGAAATTTGCTCCAATCAATTCCTAAAATCTCTATGAGGCAAAAAAAAAATAAATATTGCAATGGAAAATACATTTTCCTGTCTGCAGTGTTTGGTTCAGCATAATTAACATGAATAATGCAAGACAATTTTCTGATAGTTATTATATTAGAGAGCTTAGCTGACTCATAACTGCCCCCATGACAGAGCCAGAATGCAAATTACTTGGATAGAAATAGCACAGAGCTGGTTTGATTAAAATGTGATACATATTTTGAATTAAAAATATTCAAGGTCTTCCCAAATGACCTTAATGTCACTTCCCTCCCTCCCCCAGGGCCACCGAGGGAATTTGCATGATCGTTCTTCCTCTGTGATCCGCAGCCCCTGCCATTCATGGAAAAACAGGGTGGAAAAATAAAAATCAGGAGTCTGTTCCTTTTCTGAGCTCAGCTGCAGAGGAAAAATGATGGCAAATTTGGGCTTTTCTTTGGGAATCTGGCTGATTTAGCAGAATTAGGGAGATAATTGATCCAACAAGAAACCTCCAATCCTCGTTAAAAACCAGAGCCATCTCCACATCCTTCTCCCCTCGGCCCCAAAAATCTGACTGTGTCCAGTCACCCCCAAACTCCTGAAATGCCTGAGAGTGAAGAATTCGAAGATTTTTGTGTCCCCTGTGTTCTGGCTGAAGAATCTGCAAACTTTGGACACTGAGAGAGGGCCAGAAAACCCTTTGGGCCTGAAAAGCCTCTCCTAATTTTCCGATTCATTTTCCAACCGATTTTCCAATTTTAAATTTTCTGAATTTTCTCGACTTCCTCTTTTGAATTCCACCTTGAAAAGAGAGGGTCTGAAAAGCCTTTTTATTTATTTTTTTTTAGGGATGTTTTTCTTCTGCAGCAATCCCACATTCCGGGCAGCTCGGGAAAGAAAAGACAGCTGAAAATTAGAAAGGAGCAATTATTATGTGGAATTACAAAATAAAAAAGTGATTTCTAAGTCAGAACTCCAGCGATGTGATGCACTGAGATTCTGAGCCACCCCCTCCAGCACATCTGAGCTGAAATCAGCCACATTTTCAGGAAAAAGGATTATTTTGCCCATTCCCCTCCGAGCCCCTCAGGTATTTTTGGGCACCCTGAGGAGCAGAGTTCACCCAGGGGCCAACCCGAGGCTCTGCAGGGTTTCTGTGGCAGAAATAACAACCTGCACGGATTTGGGGCATGAATGAACTCTCAGTGCCCTTTTTGTGTTTCCGGGCTGGCCCCAGGCTCGCTCTGATTTCAAATCCAGCTCGAAGGACTTGAGGCCCAACCCTGCTGGAGCTCCTGGCACAGCCCTTTAGGGGCATTGATTTGAAAACAGATCAGACCAGAAGAATGCTCTTCAAGCTGATTTTTGCAGCCCGAGCCCATCCCAATTTTTCAGTGTGGTTTAACTCCTCCTCCCACACTCCTTTCTGCAGTGTGAGCTCGTTTTGATGCACAGTGAGGAGCAAATCTCTGATTAAATCTCTTTTACCAAGGCTTTTTCATTTTATGCCCCACAGACTTGTGTTTTGTCTTCCCATTCCCCTCCATTCATTCTCTCCACGTGCCTCACTCCTGACCCTCTCCTTTGTTTCTCCATTTTTTGATACCTGGAGATGTGTTTGATAAGGACTAATCACTTATCCCTAATCCACCTCTCTCTGCCTCACTTATTAATCTGTGCAGCAGAGCGTGGCTGTTCCTCTCCCACCAGCCACTGCTGCCTATCATTCCTCTCTTTCACGATTTTCTGAGAAATTTACCCGAAAAATAATGCTGATATTTCATAGAACACTTCTGAAGATAAGGATTAGAATGTGCAAAGCACAGCTCTGGGCTGAAGTTATGTGGTGGTTTTGGCTTGGCCCAGTTTTTGTCAGTGAACAGGGTGGGATACAAAGATGGCTCCTGCATGTCCTGAGTAAAGATTCTGGAAATTTTCCACCATGTCCAGCAGAGCCAATCTCTGATGGCTCTGAAGATGATGGACATGCTGCTGTCCAAACCTGGGCCAATTAGAGATGTTAGTTACGCCTCTGTGAAAACATATTTAAGGAGAAATCAAAACAATGTGAGCACGCACTGCTCTTTAGCCAGAGAAGGAGGAGGTAAAAATATGTGAGGGAAACAACATGGAGGCACCAAGGTCAGTGGAGAAGGTGGGGGAGGAGGTGCTCCAGGCTCCGGAACTGAAAGCTCTCTGCCGGCTGTGGTGAAGACCATGGGGAGCAGTGGTCCCCCTGCAGCCCATGGAGTCCATGAGGTACAGACCATGGGGGAGCAGGTGGTCCCCCTGCAGCCCA
>VZRL01003765.1:0-37517 GCA_013397895.1 Origma solitaria | reverse complement strand
TATCTATCTATCTATCAATCTATATTTCCTTATATACAAATGTATCCTTAATCTCGTTCAATGCCAGAGATTTAAGAGCTGCTTTGGATCCCTTCACTTCCCAGTGATGAGAGCAGCAAAGTTTCACATCTGTCACTCCTCATCACCACACTTGAAGGGTGCAGTAATTAGCTGCAACAGCTTAATTATGCCTCGAACAGAGGCAGCGCAGCTCTTTTGTGCCTGCACATCTCAGGCAGATCTCGGCTGAGGCTGGGGAAGCCTCGGGGTGCCTCCGGCCGCGCAGGAGCTGGAGCGGGGCTTGGTTTTGGCTGCTCTGAAATTCGCTGCGGGTCCTGATGCGACAGGAGGCGTTAAAATCAAGGCGCGCATCCCGAACGGCGGACGCGGTGTCCTTGTCACTCACAGCTCCCCGGGGAGGGGATGGGGTGGGTGGCTGGGGTTTGGCAGCTCAGAGAGCAATAGTGTTCTCGTGCAGGTTTAAAATCCACCTCAGGAATGAAATTGGGATTTTTGGAGGGCGGCACTGAGCTCCAACTCCTCTTTGTCACTCACAGCTCCGCGGGGAGGGCTTGGGGTTTGTGGCTGGGGTTTGGCAGCTCAGAGAGCAATAGTGTTCTCGTGCAGGTTTAAAATCCACTTTAGAAATTAAATTGGGGTTTTTGGAGGGTGCAGAAGGGCAGCACTGAGCTCCAATTCCGCCTCGGTGCAGCTGTGAAATATTCCAGAGGTAAAAAACTCCTTCTTCCTTCACTCCCTGAAACGGGAGAGTACTCCAAAAGAGCTGGTGTCTTTTAATTTGTATTCTAAGAAGATCCGTCTGTGATTCTGCACTTCTGGAGGAGGGCCCCGCTCAGTTCTGCGGCTCGCCTGGAGATGGCAATGTGGCAGTGCCATTGTCACACACCGCGGGCTTCTCCCAGGAGCGCACAGAAATTACATAAAGCCAATAACACAAAATAAAGCTCGGCGCGAGCTGCCTTTGCAAAAATATAGGGAATAAATATGTTGGAAACATACAGATAATGGAGCTGAAACACAGCTGATTTCACTAAATGAGAAGCTTGGTGAATGGGAAATTAATTTTTTATTGCACCCGAGCACCCAAGACACTTTTAATGTCACGTAGCGTTCACTGCGGTGAGTGACTTACACCAACCTCGAGCCCTCGGCTGCTGCTCCGGGGCTGGGGCAGTGCAGGGGCTGAGCTCCCTGAGCTCTTGAGGTCCTCATCACCTTTATGTTCACCTGACAGAGGCAGGCAAGTCAAATTTCTTTTAAGCCTGGAAGCTTAAAGTTTTTTTCACAATGTTTTGCTGGCTTGTAGATGGGAGGAATTTTTTTTTTTAAGGGGAAGTTCAGAGGTCTTATGCTTGATTGCAGCACTGCAAGAGTGGTGTTAGGTCTGGTGGAATATCCCAGGATGGTCTGGGTTGGAAGGGAACTTAAAGGATCCAAAATCCTGGAATGGGTTGGGTTGGAAGTGAACCTAGAGAATCCAAAATCCTGGAATGGGTGGGGTTGGAAGGGACCTTCAATCCCATCCAGCGCCACCCCTGCCATGGCAGGGACACCTCCCACTGTCCCAGGGTGCTCCAGCCTGGCCTGGGACACTCGCAGGGATCCAGGGGCAGCCACAGCTCCTCTGGGAATTCCAGCCCACTCTTCATTTATGTTCCATTTTCACCTGTTCCCAAGAGTTCTGTTGGGAGTTATCAGCATCACCTTCAATTCCCCAATTCCCAAATGGCTGATGTGCAGGGAGAGGGAGCAGGTCTGTGCCAGGACAGGCTGCGGGCAAAGCTGGGCACAGATTCCAGCTTTATCCATCCCAGGTTTATCCATCCCAGCTTTATCCATCCCAGCTTTATCCATCCCAGGTTTATCCATCCCAGTTTTATCCATCCCAGCTTTATCCATCCCAGGTTTATCCATCCCAGGTTTGTCCATCCCAGGTTTACTGATCCCAGGTTTATTGATCCCAGGTTTATCCACCCTGGGTTTATCGATCCTGTGTTTATTGATCACCAGTTTATCAATCCCGGGTTTATCAATCCCCAGTTTATCCATCCCAGCTTTTTCCATCCCAAGTTTATCCATCCCAGCTCTACCCATCCCGGGTTTATTGATCCCAGGTTTATCAGTCCCTGGTTTATCCATCCCAAGTTTATCGATCCCAAGTTTATTGATCCAAGGTTTATCCATCCCCAGTTTATCCATGCCAGGCTTATCCATCCCAAGTTTATCGATCCCAAGTTTATTGATCCAAGGTTTATTGATCCCCAGTTTATCCATCTGCATTCCCAGCCAGAGGAACTCAGGATCTCCTGTCTCTGCTTCTGAGCAGACTGAAATGCAGACAATCCCCTTGGGTTCTTCAGATCATTAAGAATAACAATGGAAGTGGTGGATGATATAATTTGGGAACCCACTCCTGCAGGGAGCCCTGGGGATCTCACAAATGTGATTGCAAAACTTTTTTTCACAGCAGACAACGTCTGCACAGCCAACATGAAGGGTTTGCTCACTAAAACGCTCTGGCTCCGAGCAGAATTGAATGGCTCTGCTTTGAATGCCCCTTCGGGACCATCGCAGTTTGGTGTTTCCTTTGCTCGGATCTCTCTCCCAGTGCCTCACTGCCGTTCTAATGCCTCTGCTGCCGGGGAGGTGAACGCCGTGTAAATCGTCACGTTAACATGTTGCACTTTGTCGCGTGCTGAATAATGCATCGAACACGCTGTCAGATGTACCTGCGCCTGCCAAACGTCTGCAGCGCCAGCGCTGCTTGTTTACTGAGCCCTCCGAGCTCCAGGAGCTCTGCTCCGCACATCCATTCGGGGGAAGGACAGAGGAGACGTTCCACAAATAGGCTGAGTGACCCCAGCAAATGAGACAGGTTGGTTTTCGCCTTCGCTGTCATTCCCCCGGCGTGTTGTTTTCTTACCTTGGAGGAGAAGGGAAGATCAGCGCTCACGAGCTTCGCGCTGTATTTTTAGTTCTGTCACAGCTGTTTATGTCACCCTGAGCTGCCACCCCGTCACACTTGGCTCCCCGGCTCCTCAAATGGTCACTTTAATACTTCAATCCACTCTCCAGCTGTGATTAACTGCACTTTTCCAGGCCTGCCTGTGCTGTTTGAAAAGCTGACTGCCCGTGTGGAACACGCGCACCCCCCCGGCAGCATCTCCCCGCCGTGATTTCAGACACCATTTCAAAGAAAAGGCATTTATTGCACGGAAACGCTTTAAAAAGACTTGATGTCCCATAAAACGTGGCCCCATAAAGTCAGGTTCAGAGGCTTCCTTTACCTTTCCTTCCCCAAACATAAACCGAGTGTTTGTGGCTTCGAATTCATCCATGGGAAGGCAAAATCCCAGGTTCTTCCAGAGTGTGGCTGTGTGGGGCTGCTGGGGAAAGGGAGAGCCGATATTCAATTATCAAGTGTCTCATTTGGACACATTTAGTTAATTTGAAAAGCAAATGAAGGAAGGACCTCAACCATCTGCCTAACGCTGCGCTTCTATTCCTGAGTTTTTCCTGATTATAAAATCCTGGCAGTTCTGGGGCATCCAAGCTCCTCTCCAGACAGAGCAGAGGATGGAGAAGGAGCAGGAGAAATTCAGCTGCTGCTGGGCCTGGGCTTGGAGTAGTTGGAGGTGTGAGGAGAATTCACTGCAGTCACCCACAGGAGGATAAAAGCTGGAGAAACTGTTATTAATCTTTTTACACATGAATTAATTGCAGCAACTGTGATCTCCCAGCTGACTTCCGAACGTCTAGCCCAGGATGGGGCCTGGGCAAATGACAAACTCTGCCTGGGGAAGTGCAAATGGGCATTCCTGGAGCTGTGATCCAACCTTTTGTGCCGTGCTCTGCTCGGTATTCCCGAGCGCAGACCACCGGGAGAGTGAGAACAGGATGGGATGGGGATTGGAGAGCTTTCAGCTGAGATTGAATGACAGAAATTGAAAATCGAGATGGGTGAGGAGAACACAACAAGGGAATGATTCCCGTGGGATGGTGCTTTGTAGTTTTTCACACTGAGGAGCACCAGGAATCGGAACGCAAGTGGGCTCCAAAGTGAAATGGAAATAATGCTTAGGAGTGAAATGGAACGTTTCAAAGTGAAATGGAAATAATGCTTAGGAAAATCAGGGATTGAACTGTGGGGCCTTTGCAGTTGGTACAGATTAATCCCAGAGCAGGTTAAGGGATTTCCTGGAGGACACCTCCCGATGTCCCACCCGCCTTTCCCAGCTCTGACCGAGGGCAGCTCTGCGTTGTTTGGAGTTTGGTGACAAATCTCCACAGCTCTGCATTGTTCAGAGTTTGGTGAGCCTTTCCCAGCTCTGCGTTGTTTGGAGTTTGGTGACAAATCTCCTCAGTTCTGTGTTGTTTGGAATTTGGTGACAAATCTCCATAGCTCTGCATAGTTTGGAGTTTGGTGAGCCTTTCCCAGCTCTGCGTTGTTTGGAGTTTGGTGACAAATCTCCGCACACTGTCCTTGGCTCCATTGTTCCATGAGCATCCAGCCCCAGCCGGGCGGGGTTCGGTGACCTCCAGCTGCATTTGCATTTCCATGGGGAGAAGAGCTTGATAAGGACATTGTTCCCGCTGTCTGCTGGAGCTGATGGCTCAATCTGTGTGGAATGGAGAGTTTTTTTCACATGGCCTGCGAAGTTTGAATCGTTTGGTACGAGAGGGCTTTTAAAAGGCAGGTCATTACTGTCTGTGCTGAGCTCCGGGTAGTGAATAGGGATGTGTTTCCTCTTCAGAAAATTCTATTTATACTGCAATGATGCTGCAGGCCAATTTCTGTATCATTTCTGTGCATTTATCTTTGTTGATGATGGTTTATTTGAAGGAGTCTGTCTTTATATTGTCAGTGACTTAATGATGAGAATCAGAGCTTTAGGATTTGCAGCAGAAAGGAAGTGCTTGACAGGCACTGCTGGAATGGTTTAGCCAATCTTTCATTTTAACAATAGGGAAATAAAATAACCCAAGTGCAGAAATAGATATTTCTGAAGCAGAACATAATGCTCATCAGCATAGATAAACACAGAGAGGATTGATGTGTTTTAAAACTGTGTCAAAGACTCCTGCTCAAAGCCACATTAAAAACAACCCGAGCTCCTCCTGCTCCTCTTCTGTTCCGGGGAGGATTCAAAGGGGTTTATTGGAAAAGGAGTTTTGCCTGGGGACAGGACTCTGGAGTGGCTTTTCCCTGCCTGGCCTGGCTCTGCCAACTCCGTGCCCTTTGGTTCAGGCGCTGTGAGTGAAGATAATTTGCTGGTTGGGATGAATTTTGCTTCTCAACTCCAAAACGTGGGGACCTCAGGGGACAGGAGTGCCACCTCTGCCAGATCAGAGCTCTCAGATGTTGGGATGAGGCCCTGAACAGAGCCTGGCTCCTCTGGGCTGAGCCACAGCTTTGGGGGAAGCTCCTGCTGGGGATCCCAGAGGGGAGAAGCCCATCTGTGCCCCAACAAATGTTCTGCCGTTTGCTGGTGTCCCACTGCAGGGACTGAAGTGATGATCAGCCCTCCTGAGCTCCTCCAGGAGCCGCAGCAAAGATGGAAAAGGAGTTTTGCCTGGGGACAGGAGTCTGGAGTGACTTGTCCCTGCCTGACCCAGCTCTGCCAACTCCATGCCCTTTGGTTCAGGCGCTGTGAGTGAAGATAATTTGCTGGTTGGGATGAATTTCGCTCCTCAACTCCAAAACGTGGGAGCCTCCGTGGACAGGAGTGCCAGATCAGAGCTCTCAGATGTTGGGATGAGGCACTGAACAGAGCCTGGCTCCTCTGGGCTGAGCCACAGCTTTGGGGGAAGCTCCTGCTGGGGATCCCAGAGGGGAGAAGCCCATCTGTGCCCCAACAAATGTTCTGCCGTTTGCTGGTGTCCCACTGCAGGGACTGAAGTGATGATCAGCCCTCCTGAGCTCCTCCAGGAGCCGCAGCAAAGATGGAAAAGGAGTTTTGCCTGGGGACAGGAGTCTGGAGTGACTTGTCCCTGCCTGACCCAGCTCTGCCAACTCCATGCCCTTTGGTTCAGGCGCTGTGAGTGAAGATAATTTGCTGGTTGGGATGAATTTCGCTCCTCAACTCCAAAACGTGGGAGCCTCCGTGGACAGGAGTGCCAGATCAGAGCTCTCAGATGTTGGGATGAGGCACTGAACAGAGCCTGGCTCCTCTGGGCTGAGCCACAGCTTCGGGGGAAGCTCCTGCTGGGGATCCCAGAGGGGAGAAGCCCATCTGTGCCCCAACAAATGTTCTGCCGTCCCACTGCAGGGACTGAAGTGACCATCAGTCCTCCTGAGCTCCTCCAGGAGCCACGGCAAAGACACAAAAAGGTGTTTAACACCAACCCATGCGCAAAGAAAAGCGTGAGAGCAGCGTTGGGATGACACAATTCCTTTTTCCACCCTCACGGTTGGCGATACCTGTCCGTGACAGGAGTGTCACTGCCTGCACCGCTGGGCTTTGCCTTTCCCTGTGAACAAACCCCGGCCTGGCGCTCCCCAGCAGGAGGAGGCGCTGATTCCAGAGGAATTTTCCCTGCACTGGTGGGAGCTGAGCTGCTGCAGCACCACCCAGAGATCTCCAGAGCTTCACTGATGGTGTGGAGTTCCATCCATGGGGTCCCTAAAGAGAATCCTGCCCGAAGCTGGGCTCTCCTTGTTTACAGCCAAGCCTTCCTGGGATGCTGTGCCAGCTCAACATGGCAAAGTCATGACTTGGATCTCCCTGACCGTCTTGCTTTCCAGGATATCTGCGAATTTGGACATTTCTCTACTTATTCTCTGGTTGTCCCTGCAAAATGGGGCATTTCTCTGCTTTTCCCTGCAAACTTGAACATTTCTCTGCTTGTTCTCTGCTTGTTCCTGCGAATTTGGACATTTCTCTGTTTGTTCCTGCAAATTTGGACATTTCTCTGCTTGTCCTCTGCTTGTTCCTGCAAACTTGGGCATTTCTTTGGTTGTTCCTGCAAATTTAGACATTTCTCTGCTTGTCCTCTGATTGTTCCTGCAAACTCTGACATTTCTCTGCTTGTTCCTGCAAATTCAGGTATTTGTCTGGTTGTCCTTTGGTTGTTCCTGCAAACTCAAACATTTCTCTGCTTGTTCCTGCAAACTTGGACATTTCTTTGGTTGTTCCTCCAAACTTGGACATTTCTCTGCTTCTTCTCTGCTTGTTCCTGCAAACTTGGACATTTCTCTGGTTGTCCTTTGGTTGTTCCTGCAAACTTGGACATTTCTCTGCTTGTTCCTGAAAACTTGGACATTTCTCTGGTTGTCCTTTGGTTGTTCCTGCAAACTTGGACATTTCTCTGCTTGTTCTCTGGTTCTCAGAGCAGCTTTCCTGAAGTTCATTATTTGGTTGCATAACTGCAGAACAGTTCCTGCTGGATCCTGGCGTCTTTCCCTCCCTCCCTTCCTCCCTCTGTGCTTAATTAAACACACAAAATGATGGCTTGAAAAATGCTTGTTAGGGATCCGAGGAACTTCGGGGGCTGGTGGAGGTTCTTTATCTAATTGAGAGGCTTGTCCCTGATAAATGCGCTCCGATCTCGTCTGAGGGCCGCGGGAATTCAGCATTTTCTGATGTGTTGAGGGCTGATATCGCCACAAATAACGTGTGGAGGCAAATCTGTTCTTTGTGAACCTCAGCGGGGAAATCTAGGAAATAAGGATGCTTTGAAAATGAGATTACAGATGGCATTAGCACTGACCTGCTCAAGCACTTCGAGAATATTCGTCATTAATATCTACTTTTGCTAATGGGAAAGGGCTGCAGCTGAGTACTTCCTCAGACAGTAATTTTGCCCTGGAAAATACAAACCTAACGAAAACCTCCCCGTGGTGATTTGCCAGTTTAAATGAGATGTTTCGCAAAGGCCAGCGAATGTAATTGAGACTTTTGTTATCCAAATTAACGGGGAAGAGACCAGGTTGATTTGATGTGTCTCGAGTACTTCAGGGCTCTTTGTTTTGCTCGTTTGTTTGCTCTGCACTCGCTAAGAGGGGATCTTTTGATGTCTGGGTGTTTTGGGTTTCCAGCGGAAAGACAACTTCTGTTTTCAAAACAAACAAACACAATCTTTTTGCTCGGAGAAGGGGAAGTTTGGTTTTCTTTGTGCTCCGCGCTTGGAACAGAAGGAGAAATAAACGCTGGGGCTGTTCTTGTCATCTCTGTTTTTAAAGGTAGAGCCAGGGAAAGCTTTGACTGTGACAGGAAAATTAATCCACAAACAGCAGAGGTTTGTGTCCAAAAAGGAGACAAAGGAGTCCTGTAACTTTATTCAAATAAAGGGAGAGCTCATGGGCATTTCCCATGGGGTGTCTCAAATTGTTAGAGGACAGAGCCTCTTTTTATCTGAATTTCCCACCCGAATTTCCCTCTCTCTTTCCCCATTGGCTGAGGTACTGAGAGGTACAGACTGCCCGGAATCACCTAATACAGACCCTTCTGATATACATCCCCCCCCTTTTTGTTTTCTTTGTGTCTCTGCTCTTTTTCCCTAAATCCAGGGATTTAACACAGCCTTGGGTCAGCAAACTCTGCATCAATTCATGGAATTCCTATGGAATTTATGGCTCCTCCCATCACTTCTGTCACCTATCAGTGTGTGGCCTTATCTACCTGCAGGGCCCTCGGTTTGTTTGTGAAAACATCTCCCTCTTGTTCCTTTCAGCTGAATTCATCCAGCTTTCAGAAACGGCTGGAGATGATATTTTATGATGTGCTAAAGATGTGAGTCCATGATAATATTAGTTAAAATTAAAGTTTTGAGGACTGAGATTTCTCCCACTGTAAAACAGCGTTGAGTGATAAAGTCCAGGCTCTTGCTACATCTCCCAGTCACCGTGGGAGGAGAAATCAGCGAAAAATTGCAGCAAAAAAATTCTGCAGCAAAGAAATTGCGTTTTCGACGTCTGACTTGAAGGGAACTGAGAGGGGACTGAAGGCCGGCTGTGCTCCTGCAGATCTTCCGGAAAAAACTCCTCATCTTCCAGCAATTAGCTTAAGTTTGTCTGGCAAAACTTCAATATTGCCCGCTTGAAACCTTATTGCAATATTCCAGGTGCCAGCCCAGCCTGGCACAGAGAGTTTTGCCTGGCACAGAGAGTCTCACCTGGCACAATGAGCCAGGTCAGCTGCAAACGAGTGTCTAAGTACTGTCCCTGGGAAGTGTTTTTCCTAATCCACTTACCCCCGTGGCTGAAATGCACCTCTGGGGTCTGGAAAAGCCAGCACCGAAAAAGAACTGTGATAAATATTTCCAAGATCTGCTGGTGCCTTGTGGCATCCTGAGCATGGAATGCTGTGCAGGAATTGGCAGCTGGGTCCCCTAAATCCCCTAAATCACACAGTTCTGTCACGTCCCACAGCTATCCATCCTTACACGAGGCACATATTGATGCTCCTCACCAAGAAAAGCAGCTTTCAAAAAGCTTTTTTTCGGTGTTTAAAAACAGAAATAACAGCTCTGCCGAGTTGCTGAAGGTCAGTGTACAACGGCATGACATCGGATGTGACACCACTGCTAATCTAATCAGAGGAAAACAGATGTGGGAAGCTCCCATGATTTCCTGCTTATTAAGATCAGATTTGTCCTGTGATTATGAGTCTCTTCTGCCTTCTGGAGATGGCGATGCACAGACAATACTCTTAAAGATGCGTTTGAGAATTATTAAGAGCTGGTTTGGCAGAGCGTCTTCCCTATCTGCTGTTGGCATTAATTTAGTAATGAGATAAATGTTATCCCCTTCAGAAGTAATTAGGACAACTGTTTTATGTGTGTGTGCATCCCAGACAAGTATGAAAGCACTCTGGATTTCATAATCTTTGCTGTTTTTTCTGAAGACAATTAACTGGGTTAAGCAAACTTGCCCTGGCTCAGTGGCCAGACCTTCAAACAGTGCCCGGTTTTATTTATTATTTACTGCTTAACATCACTCCCGTGTTTCTATTTCCAGCGTCCTCTTTTCCACACTTGATTGGATTTTTGTTTGAATGTTTTCCAGGGCCAAACTCCTCCTTAAGCCTCTCCAGTTAGGAGAGCTGATATTTCTTGTGGTGCACGGCTACAGAGCACAGTTTAATTAGCACTCGTGGGGTGGTTACCAACCCTAAACCTCAGCTGCATCCTGGGTGGGAGAACAGACTTGAAATCCCATTTTTCCCGTGAATTTATGTTGTGCAATCACACATTCCTTCCCTAAAGCTGTCCCAGGCAGGGTATTTATCCTTCCTCGGTGTCTAACAGCGTCGCCAATTAGCATCAAGAAGTGGCAAAGGTTCGTTAATTTTAAAACCCGAGCGCGGCCATGGCCGGGGGTCTGAGAGCTGCCAGGAGGGGTGGCCAGGTGAGCGTGGAGGCTCATCAGGGGCTGTGATCACACCCCCAGGACTCCCATCTGCCCAGCCGAGCTCTCCAGGAGCAGATGTTTGACGGCTCCGCTCGGCGCGGCACAGCTGCCGCTCCCGCCCCGGCAGCAGCGGCTGCTCGGATTCGTGGGGAAACCCAAGGTTGAAGGCAATGATGTTTGAAAATAAACTCGACACGGCAGCCTGGTGGAAATCAGGCAGGGCTGATTAACGAGAGCGGGAGGATCTCTGGCAGGGTTTGAGTGCACCTGCTGCTGACACCACCCCAAAGCTGCCTTCCTTTGATCCCACTCGCCTTCCCTGGGAATTGATGTGTGGAGTGAGGAGGGAAGAGGGATTTGAAGTTATTTCTATGGCCTAGATCCCTGTTTTCTTCGCTGTCCCTTGTGAAATTGCTCCAGTGCCCACCAAATGGATGAAAGGACTGTTCTTCACTGAGGGAAGGTTGGAACTGAAAGATGGAACTGCTCGAGGTCTGTAAAGCTCAAACCCAAAAGGATGGAGCTGCTCTAGGTCTGTCAAGGTTGGAACTGAAAGATGGAACTGCTCGAGGTCTGTCAAGGTTAGAATGAAAAGGACACAGCTGCTCAATGTCTGTCAAAGTTGAACCCAAAAAGAAGGAGTTGCTCGAGGTCTGCCAAGGTTGAACCCAGCAGGATGGAGCCACTCAAGGTCTGTCAAGGTTGAAACCCAAAAAGACAGAGCTGCTCGATTTCTGTCAAACTTGAACCCAAAAGAAGGAGCTGCTCGAGGTCTGTCAAGGTCGAAACTCAAATGAAGATGGAGCTGCTTGAGGTCTTTCAAGGTTGAACCCAAAAGGATGGAGCTGCTCAAGGTCTGTCAAGGTTGCAACCCCAAAAGACAGAGCTGCTCAAAGTCTGTCAAGGTTGAAACTCAAATTAAGACAGAGCTGCTCGATGTCTGTCAAGGCTGAACCCAAAAAGACAGAGCTGGTCGAGGTCTGTCAAGGTCGAAACTCAAATGAAGACAGAGCTGCTTGAGGTCTGTCAAGGCTGAACCCAAAAGAAGGAGCTGCTCGAGGTCTGTCAAGGTTGAACACAAAAAGACAGAGCTGCTCGATGTCTGTCAAGGCTGAACCCAAAAGAAGGAGCTGCTCGAGGTCTGCCTGGATGATCACAAGTCGCGAATCGAGCGCTGCTGCTGCAGCCCTGCTCTTGCCTCTGGCGGTAGCAGGGCTGTGCTCACTGGAATGGCAGCACAAAGCACTTCCTCAGGCTCTGAGTCCTTTCATCAGACAGGGACAGGGCACAGATGGCGAATTCTGCAGTCCCTGCTCGTCCCGGGGTCTGCAGGGAACCGGTTCTTACAGGAAAGGGCTGCGGGGTCAGACCCGTGCACTTTGCTAAGATTGAATCCTCAGCAGGAATTGCATCTGCTGCACTCCATTGGTTTTACTTTTGTTTAACAGACCATAAACAATTTGTTTACATAGACAGCTTTTCATCTTCCTCAGTGAATCATCAGTGAGTTCTCCAGGGATCAATCCCTACTCTGGTTGTTGCTTTTCATTTATATCCCAGGCTCGGATGATTTAGATCATCAGTGTTTCCATCCGAACTCCGAGGCAGCTGCTTTATGGCCTTTTCCTCGCACAAAGGATCTTACTAAAAATCTACATTATGGATCTGGTAGATTGAGCTCTGCTTTGAAACACTTTGCTGCGAAGTAGAAAAGAGACATTTTGACCTATTTGCTGCAGTGAGGAGAAGCCCAATCCATCAATGCCCAAAACTCAGGTCCCTCTCCGAGCAGTCGCCCTTTAATGGGGACAGTGATGAGCTCTCGCCCTGTGTGTGCTGAAAGGACAGGAAATGTGTGGCACAGGGAGCTGTGTGTGACAGACAGAGCTCAAAGAGAGGGGAAATCACCAAACGGGCTGAGGTGATGCCCTGGCGGTGACTGGCTGGGCATGAAAGCTAATTTTAGTTTGTGAAAACGTTAACAACTGGACTTTCAGTGGAAGTCTGAGCATCTGGGATGAGGCAGAGCCCAAACCTCCTGAGAAGGGCAGCCTGGGCTTCAGGAGTGGCTGGAACCACAGAGAATTGCAGAAAAACCTTCTGTGACCTGCAGTTTCATTTTCAGTCCATCTGCATATTACCCTACAGGGCAAGTGTGGCACACGATCCTTAGGTCAGAGTTGCAGGCTGTGTTTCAAAGGGTTTCTCTTTATTTCTAATTTTTAGATATTTTTAATTCACTTTTTGCAGTTTGACATCTCGGGTTTGACGCACTCTGTGCGGTTACACCTCTGGTGGCTGAATGTTCCCAAAGTGACTGCCAGCTCTTCATATTTCCATTATATTTTTAGGGATGAACCTCTCATATAATGCACAAATTTTGATGAAAAGCATTTCCCCTGAAGTCCAGTGAAATTTTGGGGTGGTTTCCCTCGCTGGGCTGCAGAGGTAGCACAGATTAACAGCCCCTGGGGTTGGTTTTAACCTCAGACGGAAGGAGATGCCACAGCTGCCTTGTTGTGAACAATCCTGGATAAAATACTGAGATTCTTCCTTGCAACTGCACCAAATGTACTTAATTCAAATTAAGTCTTGGAAGGGACTGCTTTTTCCTGTCAGGGTGTTTATTTTAAAAAGTACCTTTGGAACAAATAATTCATTATCCTCTCACCTTGCATTTGGTGATTGCTTACAATAAGAGTCCACTTGGAGAAGCAGTTGGCTTTTTCCTTCATTACATATACATAGACCCAACGAATTTTTTATACTCCAGTAAACATAATTTGTATTTCATGACGTGTTATGAGTTTCTCGTTGTATGAATGTCTTAAAATGAATTTATAAATAATTTTTATGGTTCAGTGAGAAAAGCCATTAAGGTGTTTTAAATGTTTGGAAGTGCAGGAGTTGAAAGAGTGGGTTGATGTATGGGGTGCAGCGGGAGCTGGGAGCTGGGCAGGAATGCTGTGAAGGAAATCTAGAGGGCTTCAACTACAAATTATTAAAATTGCTACCGGTGGAGAGAGTAGAGAAGAGAATTTAAAGGTGAAAGAACATGAGGAGCATTCAAGTAATAATATCACAGTGTTCGCTCACTTATTGGGATCTATTTAGATCAAGGTAAATGTTAGATTCATTTTAAATGTTTAAATACGTCTGTGAGGGTCTGCAAATAATCTGTGCTAAGGCATTGTCCTTCCCCCACACCTTGGAACTGTTTCGTCTAAGAAATTCTGCTTGTGACCCTGCAAAAATCTGATGGTGGGGCTAAGGTTTGTCCTGGAAATTCTTAATTATTCTGGACAACAGATTGTGTGAGGAAACAATTGTGTTGTGTGATTCGTGGAACCCTGGAGGTGAATTCGTGTCCATGAATTTCCCTTTTCCCCTCTAGCATGAACAGCACAGTGCTGAATCCATGGGGAAGAGCGGAAAGTTGAGCGTGACACCATCTCTGCAGAAATCCGGAAACTTTCTGCAGCGAATTGCTCCATCGCTTCATTTGGAAGGAGAGCAAATGCTCTCAGCTCTAATTGGCTCCCACGTCCCAGGGTAAGGTCTCTTAACTCAGTTTTTCTGTGGCATTTTTAATGAACTTGGAACGAGCGTTTGTGCACGGAAATCTCAGTGCGAACGTGTGCAGGCATTTTTATCCCTCCCCGCAGCTGCCACGCTCTCCAGGCAGGGATTTTGTGCCGTTCTGGCTGCACTTGCCCACTTTTTCTGGGGAATGTGCTGGGATCAGCTGAGACAGGCAGGTGAGGGACCAGGGACAGGCGCCAGGGTCAGGAGATCCCACTGGATCCCATGAGAACATATGGATACAAGGGATGGAGGGACGGGACACAGGGAATGGCTTCAAACTCCAGAGGGAAGGGATAAATGGGATTTTGGGGAGAAATTCCTCCCTGGGAGGGTGGGGAGGGGCTGGGCTGGAATTCCCAGAGGAGCTGTGGATTCCTGGAAGTGTCCAAGGCCAGGTTGGAGCACCCTGGGACAGTGGGAGGTGTCCCTGCCATGGCAGGGGTGGCACTGGATGGGATTTAAGGTCCCTCCCAACCCAAACCATTCCAGGATTTGACCATTTCTAGGTACTATTCATTTAACCACCTAAAGCAAATTCCTCAAGCTCTTCACATGATTGTAGCCAGCAGTGAAATGATTCCATAAAGCATAAAAACCCAAGTTATTGGTTATTTCAAATGCTGGGTGTGAAGGAAATCTGTGACTCCGGGAATAAACTGTGGGCATTTCCAGGTTGCTGCTGATAAACTGAGAGGGGAACTTTCATCCTCCCGAGGGTTAAAAGTTGTAACTGAGAAGGAATTTTGTGTAACTGCGTAAGTCATAAATTAAAACAAACAACCAAAAAATAAACCCACACACAAACACAACAGCATAAACACAAAAGTGGTGGTTTTTTATTGTTTTTTTTTTTGCAGAACCTGCTGGAAAATGATGCCATAAATACATCAGATTTCATGAAGAATCCACAGGTGGCTCCTGGGTCTTTTCTCTCCCTCTGTTCAGACCCCTGGGGTTGAGATGTGCAGACATTTGGAAGGGCAGGTTGGCTCTCGGACTCTCCCTGAAGCTGTCAATGAATGTCTGGGTCGACTTTTCCTTTCAGGAGACACTTCCCTAAATAACACATCTTCCACGTCGGGATTGCCATGGCAACGGTTCATTTGGAATTACAAAACAATTAGATATCAAACCCCCACGAAATCCATCTCCATGTGAATCAGTGCCAAGAGGCAGGTAGTGACTCCAACATCTTTATTTCTGGGGGTTAGAAACCTGCTGCTGCCTGCCAGGATTTGATGGAGGACTGCACTAGAAAGCTCCCAAAAGTCTTATTTTAAAGTCTTATTTATTTCTTTTTAGAAATGCCCAATTCCCCCTTGGATGGGTGTCCTGTGAAAAGTGGCTTTATTTTATTTAAAACAAAATAAATACTCGCCCTGTCCCATCCAAATTCCTACTCACTAAGCTTTAGTGGGAAATTATCACTTTGCCTTTCAAACCCTATTATTGTGCAGCTTCTTAAATATTTAATTTTCATTAATGAACACACTCCAGCCTTATCACGGAGGAGGTTGGTTTGGCAAATCCCTCACAGGCCTGAGAAAGTTCTACCCCAATTTCTGGGATGTTTGCCCATGAGCAAGGCTCGACAATGAGAGGCTCTTTCGATTGCTGGAATTCCACGGTAAATGTCAGTCTGAATAGAATTAGAATTTTTATATATCACCACCCCTCTGCTGTGCTGCAGGTCGGCAGCGAAATGCATGTGCTGGCTGATGGCAAAATGTCATTGCTCTGTCGCCAGCACTTGTGGGGATAATCCAGGTGTGGGGCTGATATTTTCTCTGCTAGAGGTCACTTTGGAAAAGGGCACGGAGAGAGGAGGGAAGGAAAAGGGTGTTCCGTGAGCTGGAAACGATGGTAAAAGTTCCATGCGCGCCTAGAGCTGCTGTTCGGGAGGTGCTGGCGGAATTGAACGGCACATTTCTGCTTAATAATTCAATAAATCGGAACAGAAATGCTTTTTGCGTGGGCGGAGAGGCCCTGTGGGAGCCACTCCTCGGTCGGAGGAGCCTTCCTGACTCGCGGGGTGTTTGTCAAAACTCTGTTTTTCCGGCCGGAGGTTGATACAGGTTCGTGAGACTGTGCAGAGCACGGAAAGGACAATCATGGCACGAACTCTGAGCAATGGCAGAGCCAATTCTGGGTTTGGAATGAGTTCCTCTGGATCTGACAGGAGGGGACAGCCAGGGGGACATTTGGGATCTGCTCCCAGGGAACAGCGACAGGAGAGGGAATGGCCTCAGGCTGGACTGGGGAGGCGCAGGGTGGATTTTGGGAGGAATTTCCTCATGGAAAGGGTGGGCAGGGATTGGAACTGCCCAGGGAGGTTTGGAGTGCCCATCCCTGGAGGTGTCCCAGGAATTCCTGGAGGTGGCACTGATGGGGATGGGGACAAGGTGGGGATGGGGCTGGGGACAAGGTGGGGATGGGGATGGGGACAAGGTAGGGATGGGCACAGCTCAGACTCGGTGACCCCAGAGGGATTTTCCAGCCTCAGGGATTCGGTGGTGAGGAGGCAGCACACAGCCAGGGCGTGCAAGTTCCCTCCTCCCATGGCACTTGTCACCTCCCACTGCCACACGCCTGGGGCAGGGGGAGGATTCCAGGGACATCTCCTTGTGCCAAGGCCAGGGGAGCTGAAGCTGGAGGGGATGAATGGTGGCATTGGTATGAAGGAGTGACACGGTGGCATTGGGATCAGGGGGGGGNACGGTGGCATTGGGATCAGGGGGTGGCACAGTGCCATTGGGATCAGGGGGTGAATGGTGGCATTGGGATGAGGTGGTGACAGTGCCATTAGGATCAGGGGTGACATGGTGACATTGGGATCAGGGGGTGACACAATGCCATTGGGATGAGGGGGTGACAGTGCCATTAGGATCAGGGGTGACACAGTGTCATTGGGATCAAGGGGGACACAGTGTCATTGGGATCAAGGGGGACACAGTGTCATTGGGATCAGGGGGTGACACAATGCCATTGGGATGAGGGGGTGACAGTGCCATTAGGATCAGGGGTGACACAGTGGCATTTAGATGAAGGGGTGACACAGTGCCATTGGGATGAGGGGGGGACACGGTGACATGGGGATCAGGGGTGACACAGTGTCATTGGGATTGGGGTGACACAGTGTCATTGGGATTGGGGTGACACAGTGCCATTGGGCTCAGGGGTGACACAGTGCCATTGGGATCAGGGGTGACACGGTGACATGGGGAACAGGGGGTGGCACTGCTGCCTGTGCTGAAGGTGAGGCAGCTGTTAAAATGCCCCCTCTGTGTCCCCCAAACTCACAGGGACAGGGACAAGGACAAGGACAAGGACACCACGAGGTCACTCACCAGATCTGCCGCTTCTGAAAACTTCTAGTCACACCAAGAACTCCCTGAGTTTTGAACTCCCTTTTATTTTGAGAGGTGCCGGCGTGTTTGGTTGGGGTTTAGGGGAGCAGAAATATGGAATTGTGAAACTCAACACCTTAATTAATTTACTATTAAGGCATCAACAATTAATAAGAATGTTTTATTATTTTCTGAGGAATTATTAAAGAAAATCCAATCAACAGATTTGACTATTAATTTATAATAATAACTCAAATCCTTCCTGCAAACACTGAACACTGATAAAGGTTCCTGGATCTCTTTTTCCCCTCCCCTCCACCCAGGATCTGGGAGCAGTTCTCACCAAATTAGGTGTCCATCTAAATAATTCCTGTTTTTTTCCAGGATATTGGGATCTAAGTCAGGGATTTAATGTGCAGTTTAACCTGCAGGTCATTTTTATTGCATGGAAATGTGAGATAAATAAATGAATCTGGGTTATTTTTTTGTTGTGAACTGCTTCATTTTGGATGATCGCATCAAAATGCAGTGAGGTTTTACCAAATGAATAAAGTTTAAATTGAATTTCCCAGAAACACTTGAAGGATGTCAGCAGCAGGCTGAGGGTCTGCTGTTCTTAATTGGGATAGTCTGATAAGGAAAATTTTATTCCAAGTGCTGATTTTAAAAGAAATGACGGCAGGAGGTAATCTGAAAGAGTCTAACACTCTTTTTTACCCTCAATTCAGCCTTTTCTCTTCCAAAGCACAGATAAAAATCTATAAATAATTATATGCCATCACATTGTTAACTAATACAATTTCCTTCTTTTCAGGGCAGTTCCTGCACAAATGATGCTTAGGACCATATTCTTCATTCCTAAGGAATATTTTAAGAATAATGGCACAGCCAGTTTAAGGAAATCCTGGCACGCGAAAAGGATTCGAGTCAGTATTAATAGTCACATCTGTTGATTGGATATTCTGTAATAATTTTTTAGAAAACAATAAAATTTTGCCATCAAATGTTGATGTTCCTACGTGTTAAGTTAATAGCAAATTAATGAAGCCGTTAGGTTTCACAAGTCTGACACGTTTGGAATGTCACGAAGCAAAATGCTGCTAATAAAATAAAATAAAATAAAATAAAGCAGCGAACAATGGAATGACTGAAAGCAGGCTCAGAATTCAGCTTGTGCCAGCTTCACTTTGGGATAACTGGGAGTATACGAGCTCCTATCATTAATTAATTAATTAACTAATGGCCATAGAAATAATCTAATTGTGGAATAAGAACTTTTATCCCTCACTTGATGCACCAGAGTACACACGTGGCAGGACATACAGAAGTTTTATAGGTTACTTCAAGGCAGGGAAAACCCAAAGCTGTCAGGAATATTTCAATTGCCTCCTGTACAAAGGACGTGCAATTAAATAAGCAATTAGTTATGGATTATTCACTCGGCTTGACTGCTGGATATTTGAGTAGCACGTTAACCTTCAAATGACTGCTTTTATAGCCCTTATTGTTCACCGATAAATTAAATCTGCATTTAAAAAAACTCACCCTACCTGGGCTTCATCTTGCAGAGAAATTTTGCTGCTGATTATTGATCACAGCTCGAGGCTGAGGCACCACAGTGGGACAGGCTGGAGGCACACATGGAAGATGATCCTCCCTGCCTAAAATGCTTTTAAATAACTGGTGTGAGGGAGAGGGAAGAAGAAATGGGAAACTTCCCTTAAAAAGGGGTAAAGTTTTGCAAAGAATCAGAGAAACATGGAATGGTTTGGGTTGGAATGGACCTTAAAGCCCATCCAGTGCCACCCCTGCCATGGCAGGGACACCTCCCACTGTCCCAGGGTGCTCCAGCCTGGCCTGGGACACTCCCAGGTAAATTGTTTTTTTTAAACAGTCTCTAAAATCCCTCCTGCAGGTCTCAGTGGGTCCAGCACCCCAATGCAAGAGTCCCTTCCCTGTCTCAAACTCCTCTGGGGCTTTGTGCAGCAAAGGACGGAAAGAGCACGGAGCGAGCCCTGCCTGTTTGGATTCCCTGCTCCAGCTGTCAGGAACAATTAATCCACAAACAGCAGAGGTTTATGCCCAAAAAGTAGACAGAGGAGTCCTGTGAATTTATTAATGAATAAAGGGAGAGCTCCTGGGCATTTCCCATGGAGTCTCTCACATTGCCAGAGGACGCAGCCTCTTTTTATCCGAATTTCCCGGCCGCAGTTCCCTCTCTCTTTCCCATTGACTGAGGTACTCGAGAGGTACAGACTTCCCGGAACCTGTAATGCAAATACCTGAACTATACATCTCCCCTAATGAGATACCCTTAATACAAATCCCCCCTTTCTTCTTTTTCTTATGTCTCTGTTCCTGCAGTTTATTACCACAGTCTTGTGAGAGTCAATCGGTGGAATTCCTATGGAAATCCTTCCCATTGTTTCTTCTATCTCTCAGTATCTGTCTGATTTCACCAGCAGTTTGTTTGTAAAGACACTCCTTATTCCTTTCACAGCTGTGCTCCCAATCTGGCATCATATTCCCGTGCCAATTCCAGTAACTGGAAGGTGTTTTATAAAGCGGGAGGAACTAGATCAGAACTAAGATGATTTTTTTTTCAGGCATGTGCTCCATCCACTTTGTGTTGTCCAGCAACCAAAGCGAAGTTCAGCCGTCGGCACCTCATTTTTCTTCCTGTCTAACCAGGTCATGCATTTCCTCACGAGAAAATGTTTTTCTCTGTGGGGAAAGGCAGAGCAGGAGGTGGTTCAGAGGTGCTGGTTGCTGTCACAAGCACACGTCCGAGCCCTGCTGCCCAAACCCGTGACCGCCGTGCCCTGGCACAGAGCAGTGGTTTCTGTTTTCTACACAAATTAAACAATCCACGGGGTTGGGATTAAAAGCCTCCTGGAATTTCCCTGAGCCATTCATCACCAAACACACTCCAGGTGCAGGCAGATGAGAAAGGGTTGGTCAAAAGGTAACTCAAGTTAGCTATTGAGAGACAGAACATGTAAATTCTAAAAATCTAGAAAAACAGGATTGCCTTTATCTTGTCAAGATCAGAGGGACAAGAATCTGTCTGAGGCCAGCACAGAAACCCTGAATCACCCACCAAGGGCTGCCCATGCTCCAGAGAGAAAGGTGAAAAGTGCTCTGTGATGGAGACTCCAGATCTTCATCACGAGCAGACCCCCAGAGACCACCAGGACACACAGCGCATGCGTGGCACACAGCTAATGATATTAATGATTGCCCAGAAATGATTTGTATAATCACTCCCATCCCGGGGAATGTGATGAATATTCATGAATGTTACCCATAACATGGTGTGTTAGAAGTGCTGGTGTGTGTGTGTTTGGAGGAGCGATCCCCCACACCCAGTGGCTGAATAAAGCAAATCCCCACTTCTTTGACTTTGTCTCTGAAGTGTCTCTGGGCCTGCTTGGGGCAAATCACAGACAAGCCCCGAAGCGAGCACACGGGAGGGCAATGAGCTGTGTGAAACCCCTGATACAACACCAGGACCAAAACCCCGAAGCAGAGAGAAAAGCTGAAGGAAATCCCCACCCTCCTTGTGAAGCAGAATTGGTTTCTTGTTTCCATTGTAATGCTTAGAAACCTAAGAAAGCTCTCAGTGGACACAGCATCCTCTTCAGGTCTCTGCCTGGGAGGGCGGCTCAGGACACACTCCCGGTGGGGACAGCAGCATTTGGGGTCACCCTGTGCCCACAGCAGCTGATCCCATTTTCGGCTGAGCTCATCCCTCCTTCCTCACCTGCTGTGATCCCATTCCTGCTCCTGCATTATTTATTCCTGGAACGGGAGAGCAAGGACGATGAGAATGCCCCTTCTCTTTGTGAGACTCCATGTGGTTTAAAGTGCCGGGAGAATGATACTCATGACTGTGTTTGTTACCCCATCCAAGCGAGCAGAGAGGAGCAGACAATCAAACCTGGGAAAAAAAGCGTTTTTTTTTCTGGTGTTTCACCTTCAGGTTCTTTGTCAGTGCGGTGAGACAGGGCAGGGCATTGTACCAAGCGCTGTAATTTATAACACAGAGACACTGTAATTTATAATAGAGATATATAACTGCTGGTCACTCGGCCAGTCAGGGCCCAGGTGAGCACCTGGGCCACCCCAAGAGTCCATGACAGCTCAGCCAGGCCTTGAGGTGGCTCTGGGGGCACAGCAGGGTAAGGTCTCACCTTCATCAAAGCCCGGCCGGCTCCTCCCAGCAGACACAGGCACTGCCATTCCCAGATGTTCTGGACATGCAGCATGGCAGGCTGTGGCAGCAGCCTGCAGTGATGGAGGCCCTTTTGCCATGTCCTGTCCGGTGCCAGTGTCCCCACAGCTGGAGGCTCCACAGCTCTCTGAAGCCTCAGCCCAGCCCACAGGGCAGCTTGGGGCTGGGGCCAAGGTGCCATAAAACCCCTGTGGGGGTCCGGATCAGAACGGTGTGGGAGCAGCAAGGTTGTGTCCTTGCCGCATTCATCTTGGCAGGCTCTTTCCAGCCCTGGTGTTCCCGGAGCTCGAGGCCCTTTAGATCTCCAAACCCTAACCCTAGGCATAACCCTAACCCTACCCCTAGTTAATTACCCCAACACACTAACGGGGTTTTCCCTATCAGACAGATGGAGGAGCAGCAAGGTTGGGGTGCTGCCGCGATGGCCTTGGCAGGCCCTTTCCAGCCCCAGTGCTCCTGGAGCTCGAGGCTCTTTAGATCTCCAAACCCTCATGTTAGGTGTAGCCCTAACCCTACCCCTAGTTAATTACCCAAGCACACTGCCAGGGTTTTCCCTATCAGAAAGAGGGAGGAGCAGCCATGTTGGGGCCTTGCCACGATGGCCTTGGCCGTTTCCAGCGCCAGCGTTCCCAGAGCTCGAGGCCCTTTCGATCTCCAAACCCTAACCCTAGGCATAACCCTAACCCTACCCCTAGTTAATTACCCAACCAACTACCTACGTTTTCTCTATCAGAAAGATGTAGGAGCAGCCATGTTGGGGCACTGCTGCAATGGCCTTGGCAGGCCCTTTCCAGCGTTGGCGTTCCCAGAGCTCGAGGCCCTTTCGATCTCCAAACCCTAACCCTAGGCATAACCCTAACCCTACCCCTAGTTAATTACCCCAACACACTAACGGGGTTTTCCCTATCAGAAAGGTGCAGGAGCAGCCATGGTGGGGCCTTGCCATGATGGCCTTGGCAGGCCCTTTCCAGCATCAGTGCTCCTGGAGCTCGAGGCTCTATCGATCTCTCCAGCCTGACCCAGGCCCTGAGGGCAGCTTGGCCCTGGGCCAGAGGGGCTCAGCACCATCGGTGGCACAAATTCAGAAGTGTGCAGTCGGCGATGGAGGTTCCTGTGAAGCCCTGGGCACTCAGATCCAGGGGTTTCACTCAAGGTTCTATTGCTCTCTCTCCATGCAAAGGAGAAATCCCCACCTGATAGAGCCAAGAGGTGAAAAAAAGGCTAAAGCTGAACAGCAAAAATATCCAAATCAAATGCTCCAAAATCAACCATCTTTGGCAAAAAAGGAAATACAATATAGAATTCCACATTCAACCACTTATCACAGCCGTACTCAGGGTTAATTTAGCATTTACATAGCATAAACTTAGCCCAAACGGGGAAAAAGCTTGAAACTTAGGAAATGCTATGCTACCCAAAAGTTCCAGGCAAAGAGGAAGTAGGGAAAGAGAGGCAGAGAGGAAGACAGAAGGAGAGAAGAGATCTAGAAAAACACGTGTAGAGCTCCCACCTCCTAGGATTGCAGCGAAGGCAGGACAGGAACTCCATGCAGGGTTGTAGGCTGTTTGATTAAATTAAACCTGCTTAAATTAAACCTGCTTAAAGTAAAGATGTCTCTGCTCTTTGCAGGACTGGATGACCTTGAACTGCCTCTTCCAGCCCAAACCATTCTGTGATAAAAGCGTATGGACTGAGCAGAAAGAAAAGCTGAAAATAATTTTGTTTCACGTTTCCTTTTCAATGCTTATAAACCTAAGAAAGTTCTCACTGGACCCAGCATCCTCTTCAGGGATCTGCTCCAGGGGTACATAATTTTCTTGGCATTATTTTAAACCCAGGACAAGCTCCTTGGCTGTTGCAGATTGTGAGTGTTTTTCCTCCCAAGGATTGATGAGTTCGCTCATCCAGAGGGTCTGTGTGGATTCCCAGTATAAACAATATCCTTTATGTCCAGGAACATTTAGGGATTTAGGACACATTAGGATTTCTGCTCCATTTTGAAACATTTTTTTATTCAAGGCAGCGTGAAGAAAGAGCAGATCTGTGATTGAATTTAGCAGTTTCTGTGCTTCAATAAAGTGAAGCAGGGCCAGGCAGACCAATTACCCCCACACACCATCAACCGATCGCATTAGAAATGTAGAGTGAAGTTCTCATTGCTTAAAGGGAGAAAACTCCGATATGAATTCCAAATAAATCAGAAATATTAATGTGTTCGAGAAATGAGTTTAATGATGTATTTAAAAACTATTAAATTAATGTTTCTCATTAGTGGCACGGCTTAATCATTCTTCGCGAGCAGAGGGAAGAAAGTAAAGCAATATCGTAAAAGATCAAATAGTGATTCAAAATTAATTAATCCGGCATCGTATAAATCAGGTAGCTTCAATAAAAATACTAGTTCAGTATTCAGCTCTTACGGGCAAAATTCAAAATAAAAAATGCCTTAATTAGAGCCTTTTCATTCAATCCACCTGACCTATTTATTTTTAATTGAACTACAGGGTGCTAAGCATACTGTGAAAGCGCTAATTGCAGTAGTAAACTTTTTAACATTCCCCCCTGGACTCGATACCTTGTTTTGTGGGAGAATATCTCAGAATAATGGAGGAAATTGGTGCCTTGCTGTGCTGGGAGCTTCTGCCACGTTCCCTCCCCGGCTCCCGACCCATTTCATGTTGAGCAAACACCTCGTGGCTCTTGCTACTGCGAATTTCCTTTGACTGTGTCAAGATTTATCTTGCAATTTGTGCTTTGTGAACTCGTTAGAAGAACTGTCTGAGTGACAGCCGCGGAAGAGGTTGTGTTATTAACTTTAATAATTCGCCAAGTTCAAACTGCTTGACAAGGCTTTGAATGAATTATTACTTTTACATCATATTGGTGCCCGTGTACCTCTTCGCAGTGATGTTTTCTTGTGATCCTACAAGCAGATGTGTTGTCCTGAGTCAGTTTTATTCCTGCTGGATAAATGAAAGGAAAATCAGATCAGAGACGGAGGTTTTTCCCTGAACTTCACCGCATGAACTGGGTGATGATGTCGTGGCCAGTGCTGTGAAATGGAGCTGAACCTCAGCTATTGCTGTCAAACTGATATTTCCCATTGCTGCCTCACTAATCCTCTTCTTCTGGAGCTCCAAATTTCGCTGAATTTCTCAAGCACTAATCCCCAGCAATTATTTCCAGCTCTGCAGCCTGAAGAACGACTCTCTTTAAAGGAAGCTCTTCTCAAGCTCCCAGAGAAGAATGAAAGTTCATCCGAGAGGCCTCGAGAATCAGCCCCACCTTGGTGACAGCAGTTTTGTTCCAGACTGGCTCAGGGACTTTGTTCCAGACTGGTTTCCCTGATGAGCTTTTTTTAATGAAGATGAGTCAGGTGCCTGAGCCTCGCTGAGTTCACTGTGATCCCTGGGAAGGTGAGAACACCCTGAGCCTGCCTGACTCCTCCTGCTCAA
The DNA here is from genome assembly GCA_013397895.1 of Origma solitaria. NCBI lineage: Eukaryota > Metazoa > Chordata > Aves > Passeriformes > Acanthizidae > Origma > Origma solitaria. The sequence goes on along the minus strand of VZRL01003765.1, from coordinate 12,524 downwards.
TCTGTGTTCAGCTGCCCCCGGGAAGAAATTGATAATTTTTTGTGTTTTTCGCTCCATTGAAAGGCTCAGCATCCCCTGGAACTGACCCAAGCCCCAGTTCAGCCCGTGACAGACACTCACTGCTGGGCCACAAACGTGATCCTGTCTAGCTGGGGACATTTGGGGGCTCCTGAAATGCTCATCCCCACGACAAACTGCTCCTGCAGCTGAATGAGCTGGGACAGGAAGGAGAAAAGCAGCAAACAATCGTGAATGGGATTTTGGAAAATTCAGAAATTTATTCTCTGCCTCCCTTTCTGGCCAGCTGATGCTGTTGGGGGAGATGTGTAAAAGGCCGAGGTCTGGAAATCTTCAGCTTCATGTCAGACTCCTAAATTTGTTTCTTGAGCACCTGAATATTCACTGCCAGCCCCAAATATCCAAAAAATCACAAGCCAGCATCTCCTAAAACAATGAGAGAGAAATATGAAACTCAAAAGTGATTGTCTTCTATTTTACCAGTGTTAAAGGCATAATATTTTCAAATTTTGGCCACTGCCCTAAAACACCTTTTAATTGAACAAAATATTTTCTGAATATACAGAGGAATATAGAATATTTATAATACATGTCCCTGTCACATATTAAGGTGAATCCATCCACACACATTTTGCAGCCCAGTTGTCCAGAATAAGACCCGATCTTCCATATTTCATATTTTTTTGTAAAAGGAAAGGGAATATAGAGAGAATAGAAATCCCCTGGAGATTCAGGATGGTGCTGCTGCTGTCCTGACACTGCTGATGGCACTCCCTGCTCCCTAAAAAACAACTCTGTCCCATCCAGCAGACAAGAAAACTTCTGGTTCTCACATGAGAAAGGTTAAGCTCAGTATTTCTTCTTTGTTCCAGGTTTGTGTGGCTTTCCTGGAACTGTCCCTGAGTGTCTCCCGGGGACATCTGGGAAATCCCAAATGAGGATGAGCTGCCTTGGCCCGACCTCAGACCAGGCTCTTCAATTCTCTTCCCGCGCCAAGTGGATTTGCAATAAAGAACTTCATTGCTTATTGATTTTCCAGATGGATGTGGCCATAAATAGTGCTCTGATCGTTTCACATTTCCAGCATTGCCCCTGAGCTTCAAAAGCAACCCCAGGACCTCAGAAAGCCTCAACACCTTGAACCTGATGTGACTCCAAACTTTACAGCGAGGCCCTGACGGCCTTTGAATTCTCTTAAAACCTCTCTAAATGCTTGTAATGCTTCCTAAGTGGGGGATTAGGTGATCTTGGCTTGGATAAAAGCAAATCGAGGGCTGAGATGGAGATGGTTCCTGCAGTGTGATCCCACAGACCCTTTGAAGAGCGGGAGTTAATCCTGATATTCATCCCCACACCACCAATCAACAGGAGGCCTTTTCCTCCCAGAACATGGGGAAAATCAGAGTTTCTCCCGACACCTGCTGCTTCTGGAGCTCTAATAACTCACTTTACGGAGGGAACACAGGGATTTTAGAGATGGATTCCATTTTCAAATGCCCCCAAGCTTCGAGAATCCTCCTCAGAAATCCCTTCCTGGACTTTGGGTGGACTTTTTGTGGCCTGAGTGAAAAGCCTTGTGGAACCTAATTTAATTTCTCCCACGAATTAATGTGGAAATGGTGAAGAACAGACAACTGAAATCTCCACGATGAGTGAAATCTGCCTGATTTCTGGGAGCCCTGAAATCCCCTCTCTAATTCTTTTTCCTGCTATTGAAACAACCAGAATTATTTTTCCAGGACTGAGGTGTTTTCCTCCCCAACACCGCCGGGAAGTGGAGAAACCGAGTGGATCACACAAGATTTGTGCTTTTTCCATCCAAAAGTGTCCTGAAGTCCCCGGGAAGCAGGAGCTGGACCCAAGTGCTTTTGCAAACCTCTCCTCGCTTGGTTTCCTCAGCAACACTTCAGGGCTTTTTTGGGAGGCTTGGGAAGAAGGGTCCTGATTTTTTAGGGAAGTCAGGGCCAAGATCCAGACTCTGCCATGAGATCATTCCTCCTGCAAGGCTTTCAAAACCATGGGAACACTTTTCTCCTTGCTGCAGAGAGGTTTCTAATTTAAATAAAAGGAATAAATCACCCAGGAATGAAGTGCTGTTAGCTCCTTGTGGAAGCTTAGGAATATCTTAGGAGCGTCTCTGCTGTTTCTCCTGACTAATTCCTGCATTTTTGGAGTTTCTGTACAATTTCTCGCAGCCCTCTCTGCCGAGGCATTTCTCCCACAGCTCTTCTCTCAGCAGTGTGTTATTTATGACGCTCCAAAGGCGTTTCGCCTTGGACAACTTGTCCTTAAATGTTAACGCAAATAAATTGAAATCTCTGGTTCTCCACACGGGAGGGTTGTTATAACACTTCATAAAATCCTCATTTCCAGAGCTCTCCTGAACGTGTCAATAAAGCACTTCGGAGGAGATTTCCCACAACCAGAGTGCAATTATTAACCAGAGACTGGGGTGGGGTTTCAGGCTGACCCCTGTCCCCCCCCAGCCTGGCCCCACTCTGCTCCCCCTTAATTAGGGGCTCATTACCCAGGGGGTTCTCAGAAATGGCTCTGGAAGGGCTCAGCTCCAGTTTCAGAGTGTTAATAAAGAGCTAATCACCTGTTTAGGATGAGTGATTAAAGAAAGGGTATTAAACGAAATAAAGGCCTTTTATTCTGGAATTGCACTCTCTGGGTGGTTATTAAAGAATATATTTTCTCCTCAAATTCATGCTTGATTGTAACCTTGAATTAAGTTTCAAGGGTAGATAAGGCCCTGGATTGAGGGGAAGGGGAGGAGGGAAGGGAATGAGATCCACAGATAGCAGTGAGGAGCTGGGAGTGGAAATGTTAAACTGGAGGGAGGCCGGGCCTGGCCAGAGGGGTGGGAGTACTGGGACACCTCATCGTCCCAAAAATTCCCATTACAGCACTGTAGGCACAGCAGCTTTTTGGTTTGGATGCCTTAGGATTTTAGTTTCTATATTTTTCGTCTATCTGTAACTTTAGTGTAGAACTCTGGGCTCCACATAAAGTGCTAAAAACCTCTGTTCTCAGCGTTTTAGACAAAACAATTCCTCTCCGTTGGAAAATCCAAGGACACTTGGCTGCCTCAGAGCCCCAAACTATGGAACCAACAGTGAATTGGGGCAGCAAGCTTGGGCTGGTTGCCATCATCAGCTGAAGGTGTGATTGGAGGATTAAGGCTCGAGCTGTGAATGGACAGAACTTCTCCAATGTGCAGAACTCGTGACTCGCTGTCCATTTTGGGTGCAGCCTCTCGAGTGGGCTCTGTGTGCCCTGAGTGCACCTGAAGGCCTTTCAGAAATTAATCTGATTTTATTCTCCTCACTTGGCCTCTGTTTTAGGTGATCCCTGCTCAGGCATCAGTCTGAACCCCCTTTTGCTGCTGGTGTCAGTCTGAAGCCTCCAGGAGCTGCAGATTCCCAGCCCTGGGACACATCCCTGGGTTGTTGTGCCCTGGGTGGGGCAGCCAAAAATTAAGGATTAATGAGAGTCCGGGCAATCTGTCATCTTGATGGGGATCAAAAAGCATCCTCCCCACTGGGGTGTTGGAAAATACACCAGTTTAAAAATTTTTGTATGACTTTTTATTTTTGTCTCTCGAGTTAGGCTTGACTCAACTTTGCTCTGGGGAAGGGAATTTTCTTTAGTTTCTTCAGGAGGCACAGCGTCACTCTGAGGAGATGAGCTCAGCACAGGGACAGAGTGGAGCAGCCCAAAGATCCCCAGAGAGATCAAGGCCATCCCCGGAACACTGACGGAACATCGGTGGCCATCTCCAAACATCCACCCCAGAGCACCTCGGACACAGCTGGAGACATCTCGCCCGCAAAGGACTGAGCAGAGAATTGAAAAATGAAGATCTGATTCACATCGGAGGGGAGGGGATTGGGATCCAATGGGAACTGAACACTGAGGGTTGCTCAGCTCTGCACNGGGCTGTGTGTGGATGAGATGATTTCTGTGGCACATCCTGGCCAGAAAATAAAGCAATGAATGCCTTGACTCTCTAACATTAAAAATGTTGTTAGAGGGTTCTTGTTTTTCCCACAGGTTTGGTGACAGAAACAGTGCATCCCTATGGGTTTTGACTGTATAAAATTTGGGGGAAAATCCTGTAAAAGGATGTCTTTTTGGAATACTTTCTTTGACACATCTTGGCCAGAAAATAAAGCAATGCCTGATTCTCTATCACTTCAAACACAGTGCTAGAGGGATTTTTATTTCTCCCAGTTTTCAGTGCCAGGGGTGCCCCCAAAGGCTGGCAGAGAGGGGCTGCTGACCCCATAACCCATCCCTGGGTTTGCCCACCAAGCTCCGAAATAATGAATTCCATTTTATCTCCTCAATCCCACAGCATTTCCCATCCCACAACACGCCAGGTTTTTAACGCCGTAATTGCAGGCTATGCAACATATCAATCATTGTCTAATTGGGTTTGATTGCCTTACCCTGCCTGCAGCGACAGGGCCCCGCCATGGAGCCCACCTGGAGGCAGCAAGGGAAAGTCAGATTTTAGTACTCAGAAGGACAGGAAATCACTGCAGTTTTGGGGGTTTAGCCTTTTCAGCAGCGGAACTGAACAAAAGCAGAGGCTGGGGAGGAATTCAGCAGCAGAATTGAACAAAGTAGATGCTGGGGAGGAATTCAGCAGTGGAACTGAACAAAAACAGAGGCTGGGGAGGAATTCGGAAGGATTTGGCCGCAGTGGGAGAGCAGGGCCAGGCAGGACACAGCAGCAGGGACAGCTGCAGGGGACGCAATGGCACAGTGACCCCAAGAAATCACTCAGTCCCCGCTGGCTTTGTGCCAGGGCTGCTGTGTGGGGCTGCTCTGCTGCCTGGGGAGAGCCAGGATGGCTTAGGGTGAGTCTAACATCCTAAATGTGATAACAAACGGAGGGGAGGCGAGTCCTGCCTGCTTCTCCTGTACTCCAATGAGCTTTTCCTCTGATTTTCCACATCACCGCAGCCCTGAGCACTGTCGTGCTGGCGATGCCTGATCATTTTTGCCTTTTCTTTTTATAGACCCTTTTAGATTTTTTTTTTACCTTTTATATATCCTCTGTATTCTCTGACCCTTTAGCCTACATGCGTGTAGTTCTTGTATTCTGATATTTCAGCTTAGTTTTGGGGTCCTGCAAGACAGAAAGACCAAACATTCAGAGCAGGAGATCTTTGTGGTATCTCAGAACTCAAGGTTTCAACCTTGGTTGAAATCTTCTCTCTGGAACATATTTTATAAACTGAACTCAAGCTTCATCTGGGGGGGAATTCTTTACAATAGGGGGACGTTACTTCATTTATTAAACTTCTTATTGGGGGATCGTAGACAGATATGCTAATTTATGAGGTCGATAAGAATTGTATTGACATTATACGATGTATACATCTTGGTGTGTTCCACCTTGATGAGTTGTGCACCTTGGATCCTATTAAATGCAGAGGTAAAACTTTTTTATCCCTTACCTGTGTCTGGCTTGTAATTCTAAAACCAAAAGGCAACACCGGCAGCAGAGAGGCTGAGGCCTTCTCTCAGCACAGGGAAATATTTCTGGGCTTCTGCAGGAAGTGTTGGGATGGCCCCACAGGTGAGGGCAGGAGCATCCAGAGGGGATGGATGGCGAGGCTGGGCTTGGGGCCTCACTAATTAGGCAGGGGAGTGAAAATGATGCTGAATTTGCCAGCAAAACCCTCAGTCCTGAGCACAGAAAGCTTTTCTGCCCTGACTTCGGGTGTGAGGAATCCTCACCCCAAGCAAAAATTCTGATGGAAATGTGCCTCCTTTGCTGCTGTGATGGAAGTAATGATTGGCCCCAAGCAGGCCCAGAGCCCCTTCAGAGACACAGTCAGAGCAGAGGGGATTTGCTTTATTTATTTTCTGTGGGGATTCACTCCTCCAAACACACACACCCAGCACTGCCCACTCACAATATCATGGTAACATTCGTGAATATTCATCACATTCCCCGGGACGGGAGTGGTTATACAAATCATTTCTGGGCAATCATTAATATCATTAGCTGTGTGCCACGCATGCGCTGTGTGTCCTGGTGGTCTCTGGGGGTCTGCTTGTGATGAAGATCTGGAGTCTTCATCACAGAGCACTTTTCACCTTTCTCTCTGGAGCATGGGCAGCCCTTGGTGGGTGATTCAGGGTTTCTGTGCTGGCCTCAGACAGATTCTTGTCCCTCTGATCTTGACAAGATTAAGGCAATCCTGTTTTTCTAGATTTTTAGAATTTACATGTTCTGTCTCTCGATAGCTAACTTGAGTTACCTATGGACCAACCCTTTCTCAGTAAAGGGAAATCACTGCTGGTGCCCCTGTGAGCATATTGGTTTGGTCTCAGGGAGTCACCAAACAGCCGAGAGTGTGCAAGGGAGTGCACGAAACAGAGCATTTCTGAGTGTGGCACCAGCTTGGGCAGGACAGGCCTGGCCTGTTATTCCTGCCTTTGCAGGAAATGTATTTTCGTATTCCCAGGTCAACAAGTGCTGCTCTGGGCAGGGCTCTGTGCCCGATAAAATCCCTCCCAGAGCACACCGAGGAGCAGAGCCACTCGTGAGGGCATAAATCGAGTGCTTGTCTGAATTTCTGTTTGTGCCAGGGGCTGCTTCTGATGCTGGAGTCATTTTTGCCTTATTTTCTTTTCTCTATTTGTAACCTTCCCAGTACTTTTCTCCACCCTTTTCCCCACCGGGAAAGACCAAACCCATTCCAGAACTCCAAGCCCTGAGGGGCGCAAGGCTCCTCTCTCATCTTGGTTCTTCCTGGGAATAAAATCTTTGAGACACATTTTCATGAAGAAGCACAAATACCGAGGGTGGGGGGCTCCAGAGGAGGGGCTTGACCTGGGGGGATCACATCACCACTTGTCCTCCAACTTGGTGCTTTTGATCAATTCTGCTAATTTCCTCAAACCTATCAAACTGTGCTCACCCCTGTGGGGTTGGGCTTTTGTGGATATTCTTCCAGAGCTGCCCCCGGAGCTCAAAAAAAATCCACTTTTAAATCCGCTTCTTGACTACAATGATCTTGAGTTTCATTTCCAGGCTGAAAAAGGCAACACTTCGAGTGCAGCTCGTGTCAGACAAATAATCGAACTCCTGAAGTGGCTCTCGGGTTAATTCAGCTGGGCTGGGGCTCTGCTGTTGTGTTCCGAGCTCACCTGCAGTCAAACATGCTGCAGCAATATTCCTTAAATGCCTGCTTTAATTTCACCTGCAATTTAAATTTTATGAGGCAGTTATGTGTTAGTTAAAGGGCCTTTTGTAATGACTGAAAAGAGCAGGTGAATTTTAAAATAGTGGACGGTTTAAAAGCTCATTGCTATTTTAATTGAAGTGAATTTTAATATCTGAGCGACATCTTTGTTAATACATTAAAGATGTTTAGTGCTATTAATTGATATGGAACAGAGTAGCAGCGAATTTATTATGTGGCTTAAAATACCAACTGGTGTCAAAGCTATTTCTGCTTTGCATTTCTACTAAATGCCAACTCTAACTTGCCGGAGAGGCTGCTGGAGACCTGACTATTGATTAAATTACCTTCCAATGAGGGCTCGGTAGCAGGCAGAGAACATTCCTTGGAAAATGGGGATGAAATCCCTGGTTTGGGAGCATCAGGGAGGGCTGAAATTCTGCTTTATCCAGTGGCAGTTCGAGCACTGCCTTGGCTGATGTGGAATGATAAAGTTACCGATGAAGATTAAAAATAATGCTGTGAGAGGAAAGGGTCGTTATTAACCCAGTTCTGATTTTTAAATTTTTTTTAAAATTTATTCTGCCCACCCAGCAGTTCTGTCCCCCTGGCTGAAAGGCTGGGACAGGAGATTAGGGAAGATGAGGAAGAGCTCAGGGTTACGTGAGGCTCTCAGCTGTGGCCCCTTCTGTAAAATTAAGGGAATTTGCCTTCTGTTCTCTCTGCTTTTGCCTTCTTGCTCATTTAAATACAAGCCTTTCAAGGAAAGTTATATAAAAACCTTGACAGCTCCTTATGGCAGCTCCGTGTGATGAGAAGATCAATCATTCTCCAGCTTTTCCCCATTTCCTATGCTGCCTTCAGAGCCAGAGTTTGCTTTTTTTTCCCCCAGCAAATGATTTCCTCTTCGGGCCTCTGCTATGAAAATTCAGTTTGGGTAGTCTGATCATGTTGAGAATGACAAAAATCTGGTCAGAGCATGGAAAAATGGGAGGATGTTTCCAGGAAGGGTTTGGTTCCTCGTGCCTGGTGGGATTCGGGTGCTGAGGCAGGGATGAGGATCTAGAGGCAGATGAAGAGGGAGAATCCTCCCCAAAACCCTCAAGGCAAGGGGTGCCAGAAAGGAAATCTGTGCATCATGGAATGATTCTCTCTGCACCGCCGGGCTGTGTGTGGATGAGATGATTTCTGTGGCGCACCCTGGCCAGAACAACATCCTGGCCAGACAATAAAGCAATGCCTTGACTCTCTAACATTAAAAGTGTTGTTGGAGGGGTTTTGTTTTTCCTACAGTTTTGGTGACAATTCCATGACACACCAATTTTACAGGATTTCCCCCCAATTTTTATACAGTCAAACCCACAGAGATGCATTGTTTCAAAGTTCATTGGTGCAGAGCTGAGCAACCCTCAGTGTTCAGTTCCCATTGGATCCCAATCCCCTCCCCTCCGATGTGAATCAGATCTTCATTTTTCAATTCTCTGCTCAGTCCTTTGCGGGCGAGATGTCTCCAGCTGTGTCCGAGGTGCTCTGGGGTGGATGTTTGGAGATGGCCACCGATGTTCCGTCAGTGTTCCGGGGATGGCCTTGATCTCTCTGGGGATCTTTGGGCTGCTCCACTCTGTCCCTGTGCTGAGCTCATCTCCTCAGAGTGACGCTGTGCCTCCTGAAGAAACTAAAGAAAATTCCCTTCCCCAAAGCAAAGCCAAGTCAAGCCTAACTGAAGAGACAAAAATAAAAAAAGTTTTACTAAATTTTTAAACTGATATATTTTCCAACACAGACAGAGGAAAAAATTAATATTGACAGGTGGATTCGGTGGTTTTAAAGGTCTTTTCCAGCATAAAAGGTTCTGTGATAAAAATATTCCAGTCTGATCGAGAAGCTGTGGCTGCCCCGGATCCCTGGAAGTGTCCAAGGCCAGGATGGAGCACCCTGCGGTGGTGGAAGGTGTCCCTGCCCATGGGATGAGATGATTTTAAGGTCACTTCTCACCCAAACCATTCCAGAATTCTCTGATTCCCACTCCAGTGTTTTTACAAGAGCGAATTCTCCTCATTTTTACGGCAAGTGACTGCGGTTTTCAGCAATAAATGCAAAGAAATTCCTCGCTGACCATCCCAGGCCATCTTTTTGTGGGGAAGACATTTCTGGTTCTTCCAAGCAGAAATTTTGGAAATTTTTTTGGAATCTCTGGAAATTTTCCCAGCAGAGCAGAAGGTGAGGCCGTGGTGTCCCCAAAAGGGAAACGTGTCCGGGCTGAGGCCTTTTCCTGGAGAATTCCCATTATCAACCTCAAATCAATCCCAAACCGAGTGCAAAACCCACAAATCCCAACTCCCCGCGATGTCAGGGGGAAAGTTTGAACTGAAATTATTCAGGGCTGAGCTGGGCGGGCCCAATTCCCTTTCCAGCCTGGTGTGACTCCATTAAACCGGGATGAGGAATTCCCACGCGGATGAAGAGCTGTCTGCATCCTGCCCTCGCGATAAAATCAGGGATGGTAGCAGCTCATCTGGAGCTGGAGCTCTCCTGGCTTTTCAGAGAGCAAAAATCCTCATTCCCAGTGGCTGGAAATTGCTTAAAAGCCGAAATATTTCAAAGTGGGCCCGTGCAGGTGGAGAGAGCGTCTTCATTCCCGAATTCTCTGGGAAATTCTAATGAAAGGATGGAGCGGAGGGGGAAAAAAGAAGGAATGTGTCTGTGAATTTTGTAATGAAAAGATGGAGTAGAGGGGGGGAAAGCAGGAATGCGTCTGTGAATTTTTTAATGAGAGGATGGAGAGGAGGGGGAAAAAGCAGTAATGTGTCTGTAAATTTTTTAATGAAAGGATGGAGTGGAGGAGGGAAAAGCAGGAATGCCTCTGTAATCTTTATTAACCAGGGATTAATCCACATTCCCTCGAACTTCACCTGGAAATTCCCTAATATCCTGCTCCTAACCCAGCTGATTTCCCGCTCATTTTCCTAATTCCCTAAATTCCTGCTCCTCTAATTCCTGCTCCTAACCCAGCCCTCAAAGTGACTTTGAACATCAACAAATGCTATTGCACCCCCAAAAAATCCAAAAAAAAGATGAGGCAGAGGCAGGCTGATGGTGCCTGGAAATAAACAGTTGGGAAAAACCTCACTTGGCATAAAATATGATAAGCAGCACAGGGGGAAAGAGGCTTAGCAGGCCAAGCATCACACATCCAGCCCCGGAAAAGCTGGGCAAATAATGGAAAAATTTATGCAAAAGTCGAAAATCATTTGGGGCTGGATGGGGGAGGATTAAGCCCGGCTGAATAAGTTATCCTCTGCAGAATGGATTTCAGCCTGGCCACGCTGCCTGGCAAAGAATGGGCAGATTAAGTGGCTAAAGTTTGCACATTTTATTGTTCTCCAGTTTGTCGAACACCCCTGGAGCGCACGCACACAAAAAGAGTCGATATTTTTTTGGCTTGAAAAAGAGTTTGCTGAAAATTCCTCCCGCCACACTCAGGGAGCTTTATCTTTACAAATGAGCACAATAAAACTAATCTGCATCGGGGCCTAAAATGGATTTATTAAAGTGTATTAAATCCCCAGGAAGACTATTTGTTCAGAGCACTTTCATATCCTTCATAAATGGAAGGCGACAAGTTGACCCAAGGCTACTCCGAATCTGTAGGAGAATTAAAAATGTGCTTTAATTAATCCACTCCAAGGTAAAGACTTCTGCTTTTCTCCATTTTTTTTCAAGTCTGTCTGCAATGTGGCACTCACGAGGCTCAGGGGAGCTGCTCCTAAATCCCTCCCATGGTTGAGAACATCGACTTCAAGGCTAAATTCATTCTCCATCATCATGGGACAGCCCATGTCCTTGGAGGTAGCTCAGGATTTGGTGCAAAGTAGGCCCTCAAATTTCAGATACAATCTGTCGTTTCCTCTTGAATTGACACCGTTCCACAGATGTGAAGTCATGAATCAAAAATAATTTGCATTTCTAAACATGGGGTTGAAAAGCCAAGTGCTTTAGTTCCTTTCATAAAGATGCACAGGCGAAATCTTTGTTTCAGGCCACACCTACATTTATTTTGTTTATTTTAAAAAAACACTTTCATGCCTGTAATGTCCTCAAAATTTGGTTTAATTGCTGTATCTCACAGGGCTGCACTAACACATTTTAAACTCCACATGCCTTTACTGTGAGGAAAATGCACAGGTTTTATTCCAATCCCTCTTGCCCCAAGGAATATTTTCACATTAAAATCTTCGTTATATCAGAATGTAAGAGCCACAAGAAATTATCTCACACACATATATTTTCACATGAAAATCTTCGTTATATCAGAATGTAAGAGCCACAAGAAATTATCTCACACATATATATTTTCACACTAAAATCTTCGTTATTCCAGACTGTAACAAACATAAAAAATTATTTCACACATCTCACTCGAGTCCTCTGCTGCGAGGGAATTCCTGCAGCATCATTTCAATTTTCCAGAAAGGGAACAAAGCCATTTTTCTTCCCTCCCTGTCTGCTTTCTCCTCCCAAATCAAACACGTCGGAGATATTTGAGTGAATTAAAAGGTGATAAATCCCCACCTGAGACGTGGCAGAAGTGCAGAGCAAACACTGTGCTTAAATAATTTAGAGGAATGACCTGCAGGGCAGTGATGCCCTCTGAAATTCAGGGATTTATTGTGTTCCCTTCCTTTGGGTTCTTCCGTGAGTTACGGCAGCGAAGGCGCCTCACGTTGGGGTCACGGTGCAATGACTTTGTGAACCTTTAAAAATTCCTTCTGCGCCTTTCTGGGGGCTGTGGTGTTGGCAAATACAGAAGTTTAAAAATTTTGTATAACTTTAGTCAAAGGCTTTGTTTGTCTGTACCCCGGGAAAAGGAATTTTCAGTTTCTTTCCAGGGCATTGCTGTGCCAGGTGAGGTGTGATGAGCTCAGCACAGGGACAGAGTGGAGCAGCCCAAAGATCCCCAGAGAGATCAAGGCCATCCCCGGAACACTGACGGAACATCGGTGGCCATCTCCAAACATCCACCCCAGAGCACCTCGGACACAGCTGGAGACATCTCGCCCGCAAAGGACTGAGCAGAGAATTGAAAAATGAAGATCTGATTCACATCGGAGGGGAGGGGATTGGGATCCAATGGGAAACTGAACACTGAGGGTTGCTCAGCTCTGCACCAATGAACTTTGAAACAATGCATCTCTGTGGGTTTGACTGTATAAAATTTGGGGGAAATCCTGTAAAATCTGTGTGTGATNCTCTGACATTAAAAATGTTGTTGAAAGGGTTTTGTTTTTCCCACAGTTT
>VZRL01003761.1:81243-211787 GCA_013397895.1 Origma solitaria | reverse complement strand
CAGTTTGGCTTCTTCACTTTACCGGTGTGAGAAACAAAGGCCGCTCCTCAGTTGAAACTTTAAGAACTTAATAAGGGACAATATGGGACAAAGTCCATAAAGCAAAAGTGACGGCGTTAGGTACTCAGCTGCAGCCGGAGGCACACTGGTTACAGTGGCAACACTCCATATATATCCTTGGTGTTGGCATCAGCCAAATACATATTCATAAATTATTACACATATTCAAACAGTTCTCTGAACTAATTGGTGTTTTCCAGGAAGTGTTTAACATGGCTCCTTCTCCGTTCCACCTTTTTAGAGCAGGCTCAGTCATCTTTCTTATTGGGCACTTGTTCCTTCTTGATACATTCAACAGGTTTCAGTCCCTCAGGGCAGAAGCAGGGGGCAGCTTGTGTTTGTAGTGGGCCTGGGGCTGTGTGCCTGAACCTGCACGTGGAGATGGACTTAAGTTAAGGAATCACATTCTACCAAAGAATAGATTATTCATGCGGTGAAGGGAAAGAATGCATCCTAGAAGCACTGACAGTATCAGTGCACTGTAGCACTTCCTTACAGTAAATTTAGTGGAAGGTGAAACATATGGTGTAGAGTCTTAACATAAAATCAAATGTAACATCTTTCTTTTTTCTGAAAGGCAATTTAAAGTGAATTAAGATCTACAAATGCATTAGAGAATACATGTTCTATCTATACTTTTAAAACAACCTTTCAACTGCCGACAGATGCTATGGGTGGAAATATCTCAAGAATAGCTCTGTCCGAACATACTTCTTACTGTTACGGATGAGTGTGTTTTTCCAGTAGCTAGGTGACCAGAAACACTTCTCTTCAGCTTGTTGGCCTTTGGACTCTTTCGTTTTTAGTAGAGGAAAGGTAAGAAAGAAGAAATTGGGTTAATAGATGTTTGTGATAAAGAGAGATGTGCACAACTTTGTCTCTTCAAGGGTGGATGAGCCCCTGCAGTAAAGATGCACTGTGTAAGAACTCCTGAAGCCCCTGAACCTTGCTTTGTTCTGCTGTTGGACCACTTTGGAATTCTGCTTGGAAAAGACCTCATTGACAGTTTTGAGGCAACAAGTGGGCTGAACTGCTTGTTTAGTCGCTGAAGTGCACAGGAAAATGCAACTAGATCCTCAGTGTGACCTTGAAAAATGAAATGCTTTGAAGTGCGGGATTTGCTTCACAGCAGCAATGTAGAACTGTGGCCACTGGGCTTTAATTTGGTATTGTCCGAAGCTCTTTTATCTTGCCACATTTCCAGAGAACATTTACTTTCAAATCTCTAGGGAAATCCAGAATTCCAGAGGACATTTATTTTCAAATATCTGAGGAAAAGGAACTCATTTACTATTCCATATGAATTGAAAGGCAACAGAACATGATACTGTGCTTTTGTCACTGACATTAGCTGATGAAATAATAATGATTATTTTTAATAAGAACAGAGAAAGTTTTTTCAGCTGCATCATATCTGTCCTCGGATTTCTGAATGGTTTTCAAAGAAAAAGATGCAAGTGATTCCAGAGATTTCTAAATTTTGTTCTAGGAAGGGAAGATGTTAATAGCAAAAGTAGGTGGTGAGATTTTAATGGGATATATTGTTTTGTGCAATACCTTTTAATTGTATTCTGATAATGACTTCAAAATGTGTTTGAAGGATATCTCTGCATATGTATTTCACCTCTATCAGCTGCAAAGATAATGCACCTTCTCATATTAGTTCTGTGTACTAATTTACTATCTTTAAAGACACCAATAAATATTTACATCAATAACATTAGATACCAACAGAAACATTGCTTTGGAAAATAAATTCAAATATACAGCCATTTTAAAAGAAATAGTTCAGATGTAAATCAATCCATCCTGAAAAAAAAAAAAGAGGACTCACTTTCCATAGAAATTGGATATCAAATTCACTTTCCAACTTTTAATGCTTTTCCTTTTCCCTCTGACATTTTAGGCTAGTCCTACAGGTTCTGTAAGAGGCTCTGATGTGTTTTCTGCCCTGTGTTTTCTGCTTGGCAGAGCTTTTATGACAGGGATACAAACCTCTGCTCCCCAGAAAAGGTTTCCAGATCAATGTTTCCGAGTAATCTGTTAGAGCCTACGGGTTCCAGAATATTGATTTCCTGCTCAGGACCAGAGAAGAGGCAAATCAGGATAAGGTAGGAGAATAGGGTTTGACTGAACTGGGAACCTAATAAGGTTTTGGAGTCTATCTACATGAAACATAGAAGTCAGCCTCCATCATTCTTGTCACAGCAGCCTTAGAAACATGTCTCTGCTCTGTCTCTCCTGTCATCCTGCTTCCAGCCCGTTCCAACTCACAATATGTCCCAGTGTGTGATGATCTGGTATTTGAGTTTATCAACAATAGGAAACATTGTGGTCTTCCACACTGAGCTTTTGAAGCCTCACAGCTTTTATTTAAATGATCTTCATTGTTTTCAAATAATTTCAGTGCATAAGTCTTCTGCTGCCAGACTGAGAGCTAAGTAGTTCATCTTATAGAGTTTAAGGAGTTCTCACATTTCCACATGGTTTGGCTACTGAAGATTGGAATCTGTGCCCTACTTCCTTATCTTACAACACACTCTTTAAAACATACTCTTACGTTTGCTGATTATTTTCTTTGGCCTATGGATTCAATCTGATAAAATTCTGACTTGGACCAAGAAATTTGCAGTAGACATATGAATTCCAAGAAAAAATTTCTTTCAAACTTCTGGCTGAATGCAAAACTCAATTTCAATCTTAGAATCCTTTGCAGTGTGGGTGAAATCAATGGTGTCTTTGTGCATGTGCAGAATGATACAGACACCAAAAATGATGCATTTTCCTAGGAGCAGTTGAGTCATGATCAACAGGTAATAAACAGCCGCAAATAAAACCTCACATATATTCCAGCACTTTTTCCCTGTGAACGTACTAATGGGTGAAGTCTTGGGATGGTCCACTACAAATAAACAATTGAATTGCATAAAAGACAGCTCAGCTGTTTGAGAAAACATGAATTTTGGTAACAACAATGCAACTGCTGTAAAATACACTGTGTGACACTAAATGGCTTGACCTCTGCTTAGTCTGCTACTGCTCTAATCTTTGGACAAAGGAACACATTGTAATCTGAATTATTAAATTAAATTATAAAAACAGTAGCAAAACAAAGGATTCACACTTACTGATTTACCACTGGAACCAGATAAGAAAATGCATGGAGAAATTATTTATAACTATTAAGCAATGGATAGCATATCTCTCATTTTAGGAATCAGCTATTTCTTATTAACTTTGCCTTGAACCAAACCAAAGTTCTGAAGAGGACTGAAATAATCAATTACAATGTTCCATTTTTAGTAGTCCCTTATTTGTGTTCAGCACTGATTTTTATGATTCATTTTTCCTGATATGCCAGTGGTTCTCCAGTAGAACTTTCTAAAGGTGGAAGATTAATATATCATTGTAATGTAAGTTCTTGTACCTACACACTCACAAGCACTAGCAAGCAACAAAAACAAACAGAAAAGAAAGAGGGAGATAAAAACAAAAACAGCAAAAGGAAAAAAGGAAATGAAAAAGAAAGGAAAACAAAGAATATTGGAAACAGGGAAAAGAAAATGCAAATCTGTTTCTCTGAACTCTCATTTCTCTGTAGAGCCAGATCTGCTGCAAGTTAGCAGAAGGTGTTGCACAACTCTGTAGCTAATCAACAGAACTGGTATCTTTTTATTTAATTACTCACAAAAAAAGCAAAATGTAATACTTTGCCTGGTACTTTGTTCCCAGTCCAGCTGTCTTCAAATAAGCATTTTCCAAGGAATCAAAAGATTAAATATATTTTCCTTGTGACTGAGCAGACAAGCAACACACCTAACACTCACAGTGATGCTATTAACCCCCACCTATATAATATATAGGTTTCTCTATGCTATCTTTATCACATATTCTTATCAATAACTGGTTTCTAACAGAAAAGTCCTTCTTCTGACATTTTCCATTTTATTATCATACTGTCTTTTTTATGGCTATTATTTTGTACCTTTTTGGGCAAACTACCCTAAGAATGGTATCACTTCCACTGGCAGGGATCCCAGAGCTCCTGCATAGCCTCAGAGCCCCAGTGATGGATGTGGAAGCTCCTGGGAACGGAGCAGGGCTGGGGTGTCCCCCAGCACCACCTGCCCCAGAGCGGGAACACCGCGGACACAAAAAGCTCAGCCCATATTGCTGCCCTGAGCAGCAATTCAAAGATGTGCGTCTGCCACTGCTGACTGAAAATTAGGGTAATCAACTACAGGGTGCATTTCTGCTCTTCTAATATACGCAGCTAATTACATTGAGCTATAATCACCTAATGCTAATTTCAACATGATACGGTGAATGAAGTTACATAGAATGTTAACACTGGCTTAAGGTGCTTGGAAGATCTATTTCCCAGGGAATCAATAAGAAGCATTTACTTGAGCATGTATATATATATATATATATATATATATGTATAAAGAAGATAAAATAATTTTCTCATGCTTTAAGATAGAGATTGGTACAGATTTCACCAATGTCAACTACATATTAGTGTCCAAACCGTTGCAGTAGTAGCTGTGCCATTTGTGTGTTTTATAGATCCTATTTATTTTTTGGATAACTGGAAAAAAAAAAAATGAATCCCGTAGGTACAATCAGATAGGTTCACTGGTATGTGTTGTTCAAGCACATTATTCCTCTAGACATCCTTTCAAAGTAGCAATATAATAGGATATTGACTGTATATGAATTGATGGAAAGAATAAAGGCTAGTTGTGACCAAATCATTGAACTTTTCTGATTCAAGTTTTGATCAATAATGTATTAATTTAGAACCCTGAGCAAAAACCTTTTACCTTTTTCTCCCTCTCACACTTTCTGTCTTTCTTTTATCAGTCTCTTATCTCTCAGCATTTAAAAGGGACTCCATCATGGTCCTGTGCAATGAAATGGAGGCAGTGAAATTGTGAAAGGTTACCAAATTGTAACTTTTATATAAAATGTGGTATTGTGCTGCTGTGAAAAGACTTTTTAGTTATTGCAAGATACAGGAGAATTGTGAGTGAACTTTGGAGCACTCACCCCCTCTTATTATCAAACTAACAGCAAACACCATCTTTTCATCTGCTGCTGTCTGCCTTGGCTAACATTTTTCATGTAGGATTCTAAGCTCTAGGCAGCCTCTCAGAAATGCTCAGCTATATATTTTTGGGTTATTGGATTCTGGAAAATGTAATTTCTGTCTGGTGGTAGCAAACAAAATGGAAGGGATTGGATTATATACCATTTTACATGTAACTATGTACTTAGTTATTACAGGACTTACCAAGAATATCTAATGCCTAAAAAAGTTATTTTTCAATTGTTTTCATAGAAGATAGGGAAATCTCAGATAGCTGATAAACTTCACTGTGATTTAAGAAATTCTATATCCTCTATGTAATAAATTTCCTGTCTGACTGTGTACAAGTCACTTTGATTGCCAGTTAAGAAAGCCCTGGAGAACCATGTTTAATCTTAAAAATATGCCCTTGTTTATTCAAAAAGAGCAACATGTTCTTAATAGCAAACTAGGTGCCTTTGTCTTTCTGACCAGGAAGGGGACTCTTTCTGCGCCTACATTAATTACATCGCTCCAGTTCAGAAGATCACATTATCAGTCAGGTTTGGTTTTTTTTTCCCTTGCCGTTGGAAATGAGGAACTCTGAGTAATTCCCTGATCTGTTTTTCCACTTTGGACTGTAATCTACATAAAGTTCAGAATTTGTTATATGATGGAAATGCCATCAAATGTGAGGCAGCCTGGTGCCACTGTAATATAAGTAATAAATAGCAATATCCCATAATAGAATGTTTTTTTTTCTTCTACAAAGTCAGTGGCAAGCTCTTATATAAAGATTCAAAGAGAAAAAATACATCATTGTTCATTTATTTTCACAATTAGTCTCACAATGACCTGCAAACATGGTCTAATTTATGTGATTACCTGATCAAGTGAAATAGATCTCTCTGAACACTGTGATCTGCAATTACGGGGGACAAAAGTGCAGTACATTTGCTATGCATGCTTTAGCTTGCAATGAAGAGATTGCTTCAATGCATTTTTGTCCAAACCTCCTAAGCATTTTGCATAGCATTAATAACTGTTAGGAAAAAATTAGAGAAGTGGATTCTTTCACACAAAATACCCCATAGCCATGTGTATTTTTAATTAATATTATATTCCTGTAAATACCATTACAGGTGCAGTTCATTTTGAAGTTAATGGATCTGCTCACATCACACAGTCAGACTGGGAATGTATTTATGTACAAATAACCATATGTGAAATTATCCTGATCTGGTAGTTCTTTTAATCCTATTTGTCTAAAATAGCTTCAGATCTCTAAGTGCAAGAATGAGTCACGGAGAGGGCAGGGAGAGATGCTTGAAGTATTTTGGTGTTCTGTTTCTGGTCAGAAATACATTTTTAAAGTAAATTTTATGAAACATTATGCCAACCACATGCTGGAAGTGACATTTTTCAGTGAACACAGTGCTCTATCTGTCTACGCTCGGGAGGAGGTGAAAGCAATTAGTGCAGTTTAGATCCAAAGCCAGACGCTCAGACAAGACATGCCTTGCCATGTTCCAGAGCTGACAGGAATTCACAAACAGGGAACTGTGTTCAAGTAGATTTGTTTGGTACAGCTGAGGAGAGAACAAAACTCATCTATTGACATGACTTTAGAGCACTGATTCCATGTATCCAATCCCCCCTGTAAAAGTAAGACACTGCTATTTGATTTGAATATAAAATATTCAAATTGAAGGGACTGAAAGGGGAGCTGGATCTGATCTTAACAGTAAGAGAGTTATTCTTCCTGCCCTCCACTGCTCATCAAGGCAGCAGGGGAGGGAGGCAGAGATCCTTCTCGGAAACCTCTCTTCCAAAACTCAGTGTCCACAGTGCAGTTAGTGGTCCTGGGCTCTTTTTGCACCTAAAGGCATTGCTACAGAGCGATTAACATGGATTTACAGAGCTCCATTAGACTCCTAGGTATCAGGACACTTTGGATGAAATTTGAATGACTCTTCAGAATAAGCATTCAGATGCTGTACTTGGTTAGATGAACCAAATTTTCCTGTGTGGCAAGGTTGCTACCATTTTCTTATGTCACAAGAGAAAATTAAACAGAGGAAGGACCTCTGCAGAACATATCATTATCACCTTTGAGCACAGTTTACAGAGGTCTGTGTGAGTATTTTTTAAATGTTTTTATATGCTTTTACTAACTTATAATGGGTTCCTGTCTTAGCAATCGAGGCTTTACACTAAAATTAATTCGCATGTTTTGCTCTGCTTTGCATTTTATCTCATCATGAATGTAATATTAGCCAGGGGTGCCAGTCTGTGCCTTTTTTCCACACTGATGTGAGGCTGCAAGTGGGAAGGGGCCTGCCAGGAGGGTTCCTGTGAGCATGGGGAGCTGCTGCATTAGGCTGGGCTTCTGTTTGACTTGTGGGAGGGAGAAACTTCCCCACCATCAGCTCCATGTCTGTCTGCTATGACCAGCCTGCATTATTCTCCCAGCCTTCCTCTACTCCTGGGCATCAAAATCTAAGTGTGTCAAAATCCAGTCCTTGCTTTTCGCAAGGTATTTTGAGAGCCTAACACTGAAAGCTCAAGAGAGAAATCGTTAATCAAAATAGCTTCCCGTTGGTAAAATTTCACACTGACTGCATGTTAAAAGTGTGTGGAGAAAAGGTGAAAAGGTTTTGTTTCATCTGTGTGATTTAGTAAATAAGATGCAGTTTGTAAAACCTGGTAGTGAGTGATAGTGGGTCTGGCTGACACAGAGGTAGTGCTGGGCAAGGAGATCACTCCAGAAGTTCAGCAGCCACAGTAAAGCCTGAATAAAGATCTTATATTTACTCCACTTCTATTGCTTCTATGAAATACAGATCGCTAGGAAAAAGTGAGAGAAAATAAGAAATGTGGGACTGAACACAAAAAGAAGAGCATGAGAAAACCACTGGAAAATAATCATTCAATTATCTTCTTTTCAGTTGATGTAAATCTCCTTCTTGAGGTAGTACAGGGCGAACATTTTGAAAAACCATAGCACAAGAGACTTTTTATGTGAGGTCACCAGCAGAAATGCAAGAGTCGTCTGAATAAAACAGATCCCAAAAACTAGCCTAAAATCCCAACAAAACAGTAAAGTGTTAAACTGGCTTCAAACCTCCCCTCACAAACTCCTTACTTATCAGTGAGAAAAAGAGATACCAGACTTTCATTGGGGAGAGTGAGATAAGTGCTTCTTCTGTTTTGTCCTTTTTTTTTTGCTGTGAGGCATATGATGGCAAAAGGAATGACTTACAAACAAATGTGTTCTGCTCTAAAACCAGTGCTCTACTCTAACACTTTGAATTTGGCTCCTGGGAGCCAGTGAGGACTTTACGAAGAAAAAAAGGGGATCCAAAAAAATTTCCTTTTTCAAATGTTACAAAGCTGTGACCCAGCAAAAGTTAATTCCTGCCATTTTAGTCATTCCTCATCTCTTAATCCTCAGGTTGGTCTCAGCTCTTAACTCATCATGTCAAGTAGACTGGGAGAAGTTTATTGGTCTTGCCCATACAAGGAGTAGGGTTTTAGGCTGAATGCACATAGGACAGCTGTGAAGAAGAACTAAAATGAGCCTTGGGTAGGCAAAAAACTAGGCAAAATTCCAAGATATTTGCTCATGAATATTGTCCCCAGTCCTCAACTCTGTGAAATGAAGTAGATCTAGTTCTTTGAATAGTTATTTTACACCTTCAAACATGATCTTGAAAATGGAGTTATTTTTGATTCTTCCATTTCCTTTAAGTAATTGCAATTGTAGAGAAGCCTTGAATATGCTAGTGGTATGCAATGGAATCTGGAATTTGAAATAGATTATATATTCCAAGTGGAGAACACTGCAATTGATTTATTCAAAATGCAACCTATCATTAGAAGTCAAGGACTCTCAGAAACATAAGAGTTTTGAATTATAATGTCAATTTTTTCCCTTTAAAAGTAGAAATTAGCCATCTTTCTTTTCCTATATATGGTTTGGCTTAATATTTAAGCTTTATATTAAATAATACACCTTAATGATGATAGTTTCTTGCTAGGAGTGTTAACTCATTTTACCATTGCCCTAGGCAACATTGGCTCTGCCTCCACTGTTAAAAAAGGCTCTATTTTCTAAGGAAAAGAACTGGCATATTTTATTTTACCTGCAACACTTCTATATATAGAGAATAATTTTTTAGGGTGGTCTATGTTTTAATACATATTTATCACATTTGTACAAAGGGGGAGAGTGGGCCCATGATGCCTGTATTAATTCAAGGCTTTAAGAGATCTAGGGTTAGTTTGATGACTTCTGCTTTA
The DNA here is from genome assembly GCA_013397895.1 of Origma solitaria. Lineage (NCBI taxonomy): Eukaryota > Metazoa > Chordata > Aves > Passeriformes > Acanthizidae > Origma > Origma solitaria. The sequence goes on along the minus strand of VZRL01003761.1, from coordinate 202,354 downwards.
TTTATATAATTATCCTCAAAAAGGATTGGCACTCAAAGTATAGGATTTAGGTGTTGAAATCCAGAACCTCAATCCTTAAAACCTTGGCTTATTCCCTGGAGGATCTTCACGCCATTGTCTCAGAAGAAATATTGGGCAAAGGCTGCTTTCAGATGCTTTTCACTCATCTCTAGAGCTTGTGTCAAATGATGAATAAACAGAAATAAGTCCTAGAAACCAACATGCTTTTCAAAGGACTTCCACCAGGAACTCTAGTACCATTTTAAAAACAATCAGATCAGGAGATAACTAATAATTATTTGGAATCTGGTTACATTTCCAAGCATTTTTTACCCTCTACTAATATAACTATCACTTTTCATAAATTAACATTGTACAGTAAATCTTATTTTAATTATTTGCATAGATTTTTACTACATCTGATTCACTTTTATAAAGTATTGTGTTTGTTTTTCCTTGTTGATGCATTAACATTATTAAGAGGTTTTCAATGCATTTCCGTTTTGTGCATCAGAAATGTTATTTTTTAAAATTGCCTTATAAATGTTCAGCATCTGTTTAGCATTCAAATGGTAAATACTCAGGAGGCTGGATTTGCTTTCCCAAGTACATTATTATGAGACATAATAAATCATAATTAGAATTTCAGTCTAATATATTATTAAAGCAGTGCTGCTTAACTGTTCTGGCAAATGCCATTGCTGCTGTCTTAGGTCTTCAATGGGCAGTATCTCAATTTAATGGGCTCCTCATAAACCAGTTAGGAATTTAAATTTTTTTTTTTTCTTCTACATTTCCTAAGTAATTTTAAGCTTCTGGTTCTGTGAAACGAAAGCCTTTTTCCCTTCCAAAAAGACATCTGAAGCTTCAATTGAACAAGACTAATTTTTGTAAAATCAGCAATTAATTAAATTTTCAGAAAACATTTTCTTGAAGAAGAAAAAGAAAATCCAAAATTACCAGAAAATGTTAGTATTTCTCCGTGTATCTAAATTAATGTTTTGGAAGCTGGGACTTGTATCGTTAGGATTTACAGTGGACTAGGGTAAAAAGTAGAAAAGTTTGTGTCAGGAGGAGACATTTTCTAGGAAGAGCAACTTCCCAGTGATGAATACAAGGCCCACGGCGAGACACTACAGTTCAGTCAGTCTCCTCCCTGGCACCAAAAAGGAGTGTGAATTTTCTCTCCCTGCTGCTCAGCCTGTCCTATTGACAGAACTGCTGGGAAGCTCTGGGAACCCCACCAGGGAGGTGCAAAGGCTCTGTGCCTGCCCCTCTGCAGAGGCATGGCCAGCTGGGGACTGTGTCTGCTCTGGGGGCATGGCTGAACCATTTCCTTGCCTCATTTCCCAGAAACAAGAAGGCTTCAGACATGTGGCACTCCCAAAAAAACCCTGTATGGCCCTAGGGTGTTGTTTCCTTTACTTGGTTTTCAGTCAGACACAGAATCCTAATCAGTTAGGCTATTTTGAACACCCTACTGATGTAGTTTGTTTGCCAGAGATTTTTGGTAATAGAGAGTGATTTATACTGAACCAGACACCCATTTTCTCTTGGCTGCTACTCAGAAGCAAGCATAATTGTTTACACAAAATATTTTTTTCAGTTTTTTTCCTGTGAATTTTAAAGCTTCCCTTCACCATATGTAGAGACAAGGAAAGCAAATGATGCTGACAGCTACTGGTCCATAGAGGTTAATCTCTTTTAAATGAAACGTAAGGCCAGACCTTTCTTGTTAACTATAAAATATTATTCCCACAGGTTTGCCTATTTTCAGTCTTAAATATCAGGTTTTCACTTAATTGCATGAGAATACATATGCTGGAAATACCTATTCAGAAGAAATGTTCTGCAGACCTCCTGCATGCACTGATCTGCTGTAATACACCTCATCCATTTAGAGCTGATAATGCCTCAAGCAAATTCCTGTGAAAGATTTTGTACTGCAAGGTCCAAAGAGGTTTTTTTACACTTGTTAGGATTATCTACTATGGCTTTTGTTTAATGCTCTTACGAGTTTCGTGTTCCTAAATAATCCTAAAAGCCATGTTGGGATTCCTTTGCTTCTTTAGCTGTACATAAAATTTTGAGGAACTAAGCTTAGATTTTTATCAAGAGATCATTATATACCATGCATTTTATTTCTCTCTTTCAGATCCTGAATCTTTGCAGGATAAGTGAAGGTACTATAAATCAAAGCAATTTAAATAGTGACCATATGTAAAATAAAAGAAAATTGGGCTGTAAGAAATAAACTAATGTTATTGCTGTTAGACAGTGGGTATGCATGCACTCTAGCTCTAGGGAGACAAGCAAACTGCAATGCAAAAGAGGTTATTTCCAGTCTAAATTTCTTATACTTTCACATAAATACATCCTCACTACCCTACTGCAAATTTTTTCCACTGTGTTTGTTCATTTTTTATTCACCCTTTTTAATACAGAAAATTCCTCATTGCTACAAGAAGGAATCTGCACAGCCTCCCCAAGTATGCAAGGCTGAATGAGCTGGCAGGGAGAGCTCTGTTTGACTTGTTCACTGAGAAATTGCCATACAGAATCACACAGAGAACCCAAAGAAGGACCCCTGTAAAGGCATTATCACAGGGCCAGAACAGAACAGAGCCTCGAGGGAGCTGTGGGCACTGCCTGGGTGCCCAGCTGATTTCAGGGCTCCCCTGGGGTATGAACTTACAAACACCTTCTGTACAGAAGCCTAGGAAACCTCAACTGGACAAAAAATAACTAAATAGCCAAAAGGCATGGAGCATCAGAAGGTATTCAGCACCTCAAAGGTGTAGGTCTTAGGCTTCATCTGCACTTACTCTCTTTCAATACTTAGATTTTGCATGTATATTTAATACTGGCATTTTAACCTTTTCTGGTAATTGTGTTTCATTATGAATAGTACACCTTTGATTGATAGATGGAGCTGACACTGTTAATTAGTGTTTTGACCCCACTTCCTTTAGAGTCAATGACAAAAATCCCATTGACTTCAAATAGCAGAGGATAAAGCTTTAAAAAATAAGTTTTTCTTGTATTCATATCAAATAAATTGCCAATACCTAGAAACTGCAGAAAGATGGTGAATATTTGTGGGGAGACACTGGGAGTCAATGATGCCTTACCTCTTGCTACACAGGCTTCAATTTCAGATGTTTTGGCTCTGTAAACTGAAAAGATGCTGTGGTGGGTTGACCCTGGCTGGACGCCAGGTGCCCGCCAAAGCCACTCCATCGTCTGGGCAGGCTGGAGAAAATGCCATCAAGACTGGTGGGCTGGGATAAGGGCCGAGAGAGATCCCTCAGCAGCTATTGCCATGGGCAGCACAGATTTGACTTCGGGATGGCTGTTCCTCACACATTGTCGCTGCTCTCTCCTCTGGCTGCACTGTGCAGGGTTCTCCCCATTACCCCAGAGGTGCTCTCACCCTCACTGACGGGCTCAGCCTGGCCCAGAGGTGGGTCTGTCACAGAAGCCACCCCTGTAGTGCCCCCTTTGCCAAAACTTTGTCACACAGCCCCATACAGACAGTAATTGTAATGCATAGGTTTGCCGTTTGAAATGAGATCCGTGACAAATGAAATAACAATTTTACAGACGCATGTTCATTTTCTATTACTATGCATCCCAAAATATCATGGGACCTTTGCTACTGGCTTCAGCACGTCCCTGAACTAATTCCAGAGAACTGACAGATTTATGGAAAGTAGATTTCAGTATGTTGTTCCCTCTCCCTTTATTTCATTATTTCATAGAACGACAATATTGTGTTTATAACATCTTGCTTTCTGTATGCACATATTTCCTTTTGCACGGAGGAAAGAGTCTATAAACAATGGCCCTACTGGGATGTGGATAAGGAATTGTCCTCCATCAGTGGGACAATTAATTATTCCCTGCCAGAAGTGAGAAAGGAAAAAATGCAGGACTGACGCATACAGTGCACTTCCCATCAGCACAAAACTGATGGGGGCCTGTTCAATGGGACTGATGTAGAAAATACATTAATAGGTACTCTAAAGCACGGAAACATTTAAGTTGCAAAGACATATATTTTTCCCACAACAAAGATGGTACCCAGGTTCTAACCCTGTTTCGGCCCATGTCACCATTCATTTCCCCTCAGGTTTGTGGGGTTGTTACAGCGCAGTGTCACTCAGAGGCAGGAAAAAACGGGGGAGCTTCAAAGATACTGGAGGATACAGAGAATATTTAAAGCAGATTTATTCATGGAGACATACTTTAAAGCACGGAGAGAAGAATCATTTATGTGTAAATCCTTGACTCATATAGTTTGCATATATAAGTTGAATTAAGTGTAATGAATCATGAATCCTGAAGTGTGAATCCCCTCACACTCAGAATAACAACTCTCAGCGTTCCAGCCCTAGCATTAATATGGCATCAGTTTTTATGCAAGAGCTGTTTTATAAAATATCAGAAATCTTTTAAAATAACACTGACGTGGGCAAAGTGTTTTATTTTTTTTACTCCTGGCATTTTAGAGGGTTATTGGAACTGAGCTGGGCTCATGCAGCTGCAGTTGGCAGCTGTCAGGTAGTGAGTGGAGTTCCTCACCCACTGGGTTTTGGGCCCCTGATAAATCGTGCTTGAAATGAGCCTTGGTGGGAGGCACACCTTCAAGAGGATAGGTAGCTAATCTGCACGAGCAGGCCGATAATCCCTTTGCCACGTTGTGGATTTAGCGTGATGGTTTAGGAAGTTCCTGGTTTACACTCCTGGACACCTCCACCTTCTGCCAGGGGAGGTCGTGCCCTTTGCCTGCCCACGCCTTCCAGAGGAGCACCTACTTCTGCTACAGCCTCAATTTGTTTTCTGCAAACAGGCACAGGAGCAGCCACTGAAGGCAGGGAGTCATTACCTCCTACCACGAGGCAATGATTAAAGAAATAATCATGATCTGCACTGTCCAAGTTATGGCCCTTCACTTCCCAGATGAGTTAAATTAATACAATCGCAGCCTGATTAAACCACATCTCTTGCATCTTAATTTCCTGCTGGTGTATCTGGTTCAATCAGGCTCCTTCCAACAGATTCACATTTCCATTTAGAGTATCACACCAGCCTTGCAGATCAAAGTGGACATTTATCAGAGTCCTTTTCAATGAATAGTTATATTATAATGGAGCTCTCAAAAACTAATTTAGGATACAGCAGCCTACATAGATCTTGTTTTCATAGCAAGTTGCTTTTAAATAAATGTCTGATAATGCTAAGAAAATGAAAAATGAATTTGCATAAGATGGGGTTTTTTAAAGTCTTCTAAATGTATGCAGAAATATATTTATCTGATGGGATATATGAGGGAATTGGACAAACAAAAAGGTCTCTTCTATCTATAAAGATATGTGTCTGCAACCAATTTATGAGAAATGATATAATAGTGCTATGTACTTACTGATGGAAACTTAAGAACATTAGTCAATGATAAAATCACAATTAAAGTCTCCTCAGATTATTTTTTGGGGAAATGTAATTGTATTGTTAAGTAGGTTTTAATTTCCACACTACTTAGGCGCATAGCAAAAAAAAAAGTTAATGAAAAAGTGTATAGAAAGATGCGGAATTTCCCTAGGAGGGTGTAGAAATGCTTTACTAGGGCCCTGACTACTTCATTTTGTTGGACTGTCGAGCATTTCTTACAAAATAAAAGCCACAAAGGTTTGATTTGGGAGATTATTTTTAGTTTATGAGATATATGTACCACAAATATCTTAGGTGTTTAATAGTACGAATAAAACCAGGTAAGACACATAGCTACAGCCATGATCCAACATTTGTTTCATTAGTTTGCTCCTCAAACAGGATGGGGTGAACCAGAACTTTGCATGAAGCATGAGTGAGTCTACTGTAAAATCTTGGTAAATACGAATCTCCAACAGCAAGAATATTCCAATGTTGCTGTGATTAGTTTAATTCTGAAACAAACAAAAAAGGATGCTCCAGGATAGCAGGAGAGATAATTCAGTTGCACAGATTTAACATATTAATTACAAGCTAATCATAATGATTTGCCTATACCATAGCTGGAAGCTTACAGAGGTGTTAGAAAATGCGTTGTTGTTATTTTTACTACTACCAAAAAATTCTGAAATATTCTGTATCTGCTTTTGAAGGCTTCTGGGTTTTCTATTTCCTATTTCAAAATCAGGATAGGATTTCAAAAATAAAAATGCATTGTTAACAACTAACAATCAGAAATAGTCAACAGGGAAATGTGTTGCTAACTTTAAAATGTATTTTTGCCATTATTGTATTACTAATGCCTTCTCTGAATTCCAGCTGATCTTTTCTGGTCCCTTCTAACTGGGCAGCGAATTGTTAGAGAACAGAAACCGGGTAGCTAAAATTAGATCAGTTCAGTGTTAGAGGTCGAGTTTGTTATAAGCCATTACTGTATGCTGCTCATATGGTGAGGATGGCTTTGTTATTTATGTACCTCAAATGTGAAGCTGTCACTTTCCACACAGACATATAATGGGTCTTGTCCAATTTGCCCAATTTTCACCCCATTTTAGGGATTTCTAAGTTGAAAAGTTGAATGGTTCTTAATAAATCCATACTCTTATGGATTTATGCTATGCTTTTGTTGTTGTTGGTTTTGTTTTTGTGTCAAGGTCTGATCTCATGCTATTCTAATATTCTAATTTACTCTAATGAAGAAAACAAATGTTTTGCACTTTTTGTCTTAATTTGGTAAGATTAAAGATCACACAGTTTTTTGCCATGAGGCTGAAATTCAGTTTAATTTCTAATAAATAAGTTAAAGAAATTCAAGACCATCACTGTGATCCAGACAACCCTTTAAATAGAAACATCATACACAACAATTAAAAAAATTCTACCAAATCCAACAGAAGAAATCAGAATCTCCACAGTCCATCCAGGTCATCTGACCAAAGTGAGTCCCTTGACAGGCAGTTTATCCCATTCTATTCCTGACTTGTGTCTGACCAGCAAGGCTCAGGGACATCCAGAATTTATTAGAAACAGATGTCATTCCCAAAAGTATATGACATGCAATTTTCAGGCCACTTGTGTTGAAATAGAGAAAGTTTTTTGGCTCGGGTGAGTCAGGGATTTAAAAGCCAGCCTAGTATGTCAGAGAGGATCTGTGAGGTTTGTCTCCGTTGAAGAATTATTGCAGGGGTAGGAGCATTTGCTTGGTGTTATGGCCAGGTAGTGAACATTACTGAGATCATCTGAAGATACTCTTTGCCTTTGGCAGCACTTCACACCTTGCTTCTCACCTAATATCACATTTTAAAATAAGTAGACCCAGGAAGAATCTTATAATAAATTGTTTATCATGGTCAAAACGGCCTCTGGTGGAATATCCAGACACATCAATAAATAACTCTACAATGCAACCACAAGTTTTAAAAGGTAATAATACTTGATGACAACTAACTATGCCATATTTGATAAGGACTTCCCTAGGTCAAGCTCTTTGCCTATGATATGTATAGTATTGAATAATTTGTCTAATTATACTCATGCCTTTATATTTAAATTCTCAAGTAATTAAGTAATTCTGTCCTGAACTAATTGAGTTTCCATTGGACTGTTCTTCAGATAAGAACAGTTTTCAGAATAAAATTGGAACATGCATCTTTTATGAACTCCAGTGATTTTCTTTTAAGAGAAAAAGAAGGGACTAATAGTGGTTGAGTTAGTTTTTGTTTGCCAGTAGTTTTATCCATGAGATCAACTTTGCCTAGGTATTAGTGCTGGATACCATAGCATATTGCATACTTCATTCTTTTTCATAAGTGACCTTATAAAATATGTGTTTCTGGGATGATGAAAAAAAAAATCTATTGCTTGCCTAGCAGAAATCTGAGGATTTGACTCACAGATACATTCCTGATACACCAGGGAATGGTGGCAATTACACTAGACATTAAGAACAAGACGGTGAAGGTATGTTGAAGCACTACCCTGTATAGAATAATTTTTAATCACATATATTTATGTTTTGCCAACATAAATTTCCCCTGACCTTTGTCTCTCACATATACCTAAATTAATAATTTAATGTTTCCTAGTATTAGTATTGATGGCATCACTGTAACGATTATTCCATCTGCAATCAGGGGATAAACCAAGGTCTTCCAAAGAGATGGGTAAAGGATAGTGTGTGATTTCAAGAAGATGAAGGAGATCTGTCCATCAGACGGTAAATGTTTAACTGTGGCTGTATAAAGATTACTAAATTAAGCATCCAAAGAGTTGCTCATAATTATTACTCCTTTTAAAAAAAATCTTGACCCACATGTGACTGCAGGGTAGATATCTCACCTGCCAATGGGCTATGGATGTGAAGTTCCTGAGCCTCTTGAGAAGCCCCCAGGTGAGAAGCAGTGACACTCAATTTTACGGGGCAGTTTTGCTGTGTCCCTATTCATGCACAATACTGATTTGATAAGGACACACTCTTTGCATTTGATTAGTCACGACACAAAAGCCAGGGGAAAAAATGTATATGCATAAGGATGAAACTCCCAAGGGTTTTCCTTTTGCAGCATTAGTGCAATTTACTGTTTCTACAAATTTGCTGTTTCTGCAAATTCAAAAGGGATTATTCTTGAATTATTGCAAATGCATCAACAGCACTAAAGCTGAGGGTCCAACACAAACCAAAAGAGTAAATGTACATTCCTCTAATATTTACACAAACATAAACCCCTAAGTTTCATCCTAAATTCAGTTTTTTATTATAAACTATTCAATAACCAACTGGTATTTCTACACGTGTCCAAGCCTACATTCTATAAATTTCCCCTTCCCCAAGAGCGGTGTCTCCCCCTTAAGAACATCTGAGCTGTGCAAGAAAAAAGAGCTTCTGTTTTCAAACGTTATGAGCTGCCATAAAACACTAAATTAATATTCAGACGTTATATTTATTATACATGACAAGAGATAATAAGGTGTTATTAATACATAATAAGTATCATACATTAGGAATGTAATGAAGATGCAGTCTCTGTCTTTAAACCAATTATATCATTTCACTGCTTTATGTTGTGAAATTTGCCCAAATTTTCTGAAGAGTTCAAAAGGAATAGAATCAATACTTCTTGAATATTTTGTTTTGTAGATCTGATCAAAATGTTGCCAGTCTTTCCTGTGAGTCTCAGTAGTATTTTCTAACTGAACCCAGAGAGATACATGAATATATTGCAAACCCATCTTTGCCTTTAGCAGAAGGATGTTTTTAAAAACAAAAAAATTGAATGTGGGACTGTTACCTGCAGCCCAGAAGGTCTGAAAGCCAAAAGGTGAATTCAAAGCTACACACAGTGCCTTATTCCTGCAATTTCTATGCTTGAGAATGGCAGTATTATGGAAGAGAGAGAATACTCTGTTTCCTCACTTCTTGTTCCTTGAGTAGATTTTTCAATATTTTCTTTCATTAACCTTTAATTAAGATTTTAAGACTCTGCAGCTCATTGGAGCAGCTCCAGATTCCAATAGTAGGTAAATATTAATATTATTTGTCACTGCCATTCAAACCTAATATTCTTTCCTACCTCTGTTGGTGTTCATATCAGAAAAGCATCCAATTGAAAGTGTTATATTTAACTAACAAATGAGTTTGCCTGTGGTGGTTCAAGCTAAATATTGAGAGGAGGATTTATCAAGCCTACTATATTGAAAAGATGCTGGAAAGGGAGATGCTGCTTGAAATAAGACCAAGAACAAAAATGTGTGATGGGCGAGAGTTGCTGTTAATAATTATTTTTATGGCTGTACATCAGTACATCACACAGTTTTGTGCACAGTCATAACGCCGTGATAGCTGCGAGGAGCAGCAAAAAAATGGCTCAGACTGTGTGGGATCTTTATCTTGAAAGATCCCAGATATGTAATGGATGTAACAGGCCACAGAACAGACCCTTGTTTATTAAATATATACTATATCCTCAGGGCACACACACTGTTTAAGGTCCTAGGAGGAATTTTTGAGCTGTATGACTATAATTTTTTGAGCAACACAATTAATAATGTTCATGTGTATACTGTGTTCTCTGGATTTCTCTCTCACATGTAGAGAAAACACAAAGCATTCCCTAACATCAGGACAGGGCAGCACCCATTGTCGATCAGAAGAAAGAGGGAAATGTGAGAAATAACCAATATATCATTTACTGGTCTTGGTCTCACGAATTTTGAGACTTTTCCAAACTAATGTGATCACCAAAATTTAAACCTGGCCCACCTCCTCTGTTATATATGAACATAATTGTCTGGTTGTGGCACTTTGTGCATTGGAAGCATCTGTTGGAGCTCCAAAAAGAGTAACTGCCTTATTTCAGTTTATAGCCAGAACTTGAGATGAAGGCAGCTGAAAATACACCACGTGCTACAATGCCTGTTTTTCTTTCTTTCTTTGGGAAGGGGAGGAGACATTTTCCTTCAGCTATGGGCTGCAGCAGCTCTCCTAGAGCAGTCTGGCACTGGTGGGAAGTGAGAGGGGGAAAAAGAGAGAGAACATTGCAAAACAGAGAAACCCAGGGCATTTTCTGTCACTGAACCAAATTTCTCTACCTCCTTCTGTACCTACTGCCTAAGATTCTGAGGAAAAAATTATAAATAAAAACCTGTGCTAAGCAAAGTAATCTTCAATTGATGCTGAAAATGTCTGAGATGCTGCAAAGCTACAGAAAAAGAAACATGGTAATTTAAAACCAGGAATGATTCAGAAGTCTCTTGTAAATCAAAGGTCTCATTCTTCTGAAGAGATTACTTTCATTAATTTTTTTTCATGCATGATTTTAAAATGAATGAGTCAGCCTATTAAGATCAAACAAGGGAAAGGAGGTACTGTATGTTTAACTTTCTCTGCTGTCTTTACAGTTATTAATCCAGTGCAGAAAATAAAATCTTCACATAACCTGAGACACACACCATTAGACAAGACTATGTTTTGACTTATTAGACAATATTCTTAGACAAGACTGTTTTGAATTTTTAAATTTTTTAAACTTTTGATTTAAAATTTTAGCATAAATATTTTGAATAACTGAATAAATGAAATTTTCACTCACTCCTAAAATCTATTGTCTTGCATAGATATAGAACATATTTTAAAAGGATGTTAGTATTTGGGTTCCCTAAAACTTCTGTTAATGAAAATTTCAATGACCCTCAGTAGAGTCTATCCACTGAGCAGAGTCAAACAGTTCCAGTATCTGTTTTTCCCTCCATTTGTGGAAATAGATGCCTGGGGACAGCTTCTGTCAAGAGAAATAAACTTCACCAGCCAGATAAAAGTGGGCGAGCAGGAAGCACATTAAAACCAGCATCTTGCTCTGCGAAAGGAAAGTGATAAGAGCTGATCCTCACTTTCCGTGGCAGATGATGTGCCTGTAAATGAGCATTTGGTTAATAGCACCTTATCTCATCAGCAGAGAACCTGTCTGGACAATATGATTGCAGGTTTTTTTTTTTTTGCTTTGTAGGAGTGTTATTTTCTGTTTTAAAGAAAAAAAAATACAGTCTTCTGCATTGGCAGATCTTGGACTATTACGAAGAAGGTTGGCATCACTGCATTTAAGCAGTGGTTTCATTTGTAGGGATTGCACATGCAGGAGTTATTGTTCCTCCAGGCAAACTCAGCCAGCTGGGATGGGTGCTTGCTGCCCCAAGCCTCTCTGGGTGCTGATACAGAGCTCTGGGAATTCAGGGGTGCTCAGCATCACTCCCCTCAGCCTGGAGGCACACCACATCCATGATTTCTGAACAGCCAGCAGTGTTTAAATGGGAAGAAAAATCTCATGTCACTCTGCACGTGGTTAAAGAGCTACCTATGTCCCTGTCAATTATGTAGCCATTTTTAATTTGGCGCCTTTTGAATACAAAGCAGTGGAAATGACATATCCAAAGAAATGTGAAGCACTGCCTTTGTGTGGCGCTGCCAATTTTCAGAGGAATACTCGATGTGTGTTGTAGTTTGAGCTGCTGAGGCTCTGTACTCCAAGCCAAGGCAGAGTGCCTCCTGATCCCCCACTGCGGGAGCCCCACCAACATCCTGCTGCTGCAGCTCAGCAGGACACTGCCTGTGGAGTTTATTCTGGAGTTTCTGAGTGATTGCATTCATAACCCCACTGAAATCTTCTTGGAAAACAGGATCTCATTTTATAGCACATAATATATCTAAGAAATGGGCTGCTGGGAATGCATTAACATTGTAAACTAAAGGGCTTTGCGATGTTGTGAACAGTACCACGATGTATTTTAAAACCATGAATGGCTTAAGTTTGCCTGAGCTTTCCTCTTAGCCCTTTGAAAAAACCTCCTGCTGTCTAGGCAATGAATAGTGAATCCACATGACCAACAGCAACCTTCTCTATTGCTGAAATGAACCAGAAGTATATAATATATGACTAGTCAGGGTGTCTGGCTTTTAAACTGGTACCAACAAGAATTATTCTTGTCTCTTTGGAGGGACAGATAACATCATAGCAGAGATTTTTAAATCTATCCCCTGCTCATCTCTCACTGCAATTTGTGCTGCTCTGGTTTTCTGTCTAGACCCTTCTGAGCAAAGTCCAGCTCACTGAGCATTAGTCAGTTAATGTCATCCCTGGCTCTCTGGACTGTGTTTTATCTTGAAATGCATGTGAAAAAGTAGACAGTGTGAGCTAACCTATACTTATCAAGGCTGACAAAGCAAGAGGAAATTCTGTTGAAGGAAGACATGGAAATTTAGCATGCAGATGACAGACAGAAGATATATTAAATTCCCAGGGTTGTGTGGCCAGTGATGTCTCTCTTTCTCTGACAGATTCCCATTTGTTATTTTGCTTGTTGCCCTTTTGACGGTAATTTGCTTCTTCATGATGGTCATTCTCAGGCCTTCCAATGACAGGCACGTGAGAAGAGGAATGCAGAATATTTTTCTTAGCCTTTCTGGACCCCTGGGCACTTCCCAAGGAGAAAAGAGTAATGAGAATCCAGCCTTGGGTTTGTTTTTTATTTCTTTCTCCTTCTGAAAGTGCTGCTTGAATAACATGAGGAGGAAAAGCAAGCGACTTGTTTTAATTTCACACACTCACATATGTGCATGCAGGCGCACACACAAACCCTCACAGAAGCAAGCGAGTTATGCCTGCAGGGTTCAGGCTGAGCTGAAGAACAAACTGTTTTAATGAATATTTTGATCAATCTTGCCAAATTGATTTAGAGTGTGAGTACAGTCTGGGAATTTTTTTCATTAGTAGTGAAGTTCATGTTAGAGGAACATGGAGTGGTGAGCTCATTAGTATCAGCCTGCCTGTGTCTGAAGGCATACACGGTGACAGGATGACACGAGTGACAAGAGACACGGGCTGTGGTGCTGCATGTTAAAAATATCCCTTGCAGGGCGGCTCTGAAATATTAATTTTACTAACACAGCTCTTACAATCAGTTACCAAGAATTAATAGAAGAATGAGTTGAGTTGAAAGCATTTCCCTAAAAGGAAACCTGCTGGCTCCTTCGGCGAAGAGCGAAACAAATACTGGAACATCTGCCTTGGATTAACAGCTTGTTTGCTTCAGAAAGAGGAACACGCAGCAGATCTGTTACACAGGAAATCACAGCTATTTCTCTTTGCTGAGCAGAAGCACACACAAGATTGCCAGGCAAGATTTACCTGGAATGCACCTGTGCTGGCAAAACACTGCTGCAAGGAAATAAATGAATAGAAATAAAAGCAAGAGTAGGAGCACAGATGAAACAGGCAGAGCTGTGATGCCATGATGGACTGGCAGCCAAGCTCCTCTTCCCTTGACTGTAGCCAAAGCATGGCTGCAGCTCCGAGGAGCCCTGGAGAGGCCATAGGTAACAACCTGCCAGCTGAAAACATTCCCTCCTAACCCCCTGAGTTAGCAGCTGCCTTATGGCCTAGAGTGCTGGACTTTATGTCCTCTATAAAAGCACTTTATGCTCTCTCATGTAACCTGGTAACTTCTGATTGTACATAAAAATGCCCACTCTTTCTAAATCCTGCTACATATTTGACCTCAGTGATGCCCTATGGCAACAAGTTTCAAAGGTTAGTTACAAGTTTTGTAAAAATGTCTTCATATATTATTAATCTGTTGCTTTTAAATACTTTTGAATACCCTTTTCTTCATCTGTTGTAGGAAAATTTATATAGAAGTATAGCAGCTCTACAATATGCAATTTTTACATTTATCTCAGCATTTCCCTTCTGCTATGCTTGAATAGCTCCAAACTCAACATAAATTGAGTATTTTCTAATACTAGTTTCTTAGTCTCACTACCTCTGTCCTGTCTTTGAAACAGGTAGCTCAGAAATCAGTGTGTCATTCCAAAGAAAGTTCTTTATTTCAGCCATTTTCATCACTGATATTATACATAAAGGTGGTTCCTTTTTTGCTACATCCTAACATTTTTGTTGTCTCTTACACTGACTAAAACTTATACATGCAGCAATAGTCAGGATGTTGCTTTTTTAATTTTTTTTTTTCCCAAGTAGCTATTTTGAATTTTGAAATTCCAGGTGTGAATTTATAACAGGTATGCAAAAATTATTTTATCAAGGTTAAGGAAGTGTGTTGATCCTTCTGTTCCAAAATCAATGTAGAAAAAAGGAACTCAATGTCTGTGATGAAAATGGTTATAATATGTGAAGGTATTCTTGCTGAGGGAGTTGCTTGTTTGGATTGTTTGGGTCTCAGCTTCTCTTTGAAGAGAGACTGAGAAATAAACTCATATCTTTTCCAATCATCTGCAACACAAAGGTAGCTCCTGGTCAAACTCAACAAAATTTTTTGGAGGGCAGTGATTTCCCACTTGAATGAAATGGTTCCTAATATTTTCAAAATTACATTTTTTTTATTTTAATAATCAGAATTATTTCTATTGAGTGTTCCTTGACTATTATTCTGACTTTTTTGTTTTTAATTTTAATAAAAATTAAATAATGACTCCATTTTCTGTTTTCTCATTGTATAATAATGTTTTAAATTTTCCCTCTAAGATCACTGTTTCCAGTGGCTGCAGTTGCTGGCAATTATGAAGATTGATATCTTACAGCAGAACTTGAGCTTCCGATATTAAGGATTATGTTATCAGTAAATGATGCAAAATGTAAGCGGTCAATGTCCAAGAGTGACATAAAGGGCAGTACACATAAACTGAAGGCCAACATTTTAAATAAGAGAAGAGAGGCTAGTGAGTAATGCTATAGTTGGTGATGATTTAGAAAAAATTGCTTCGTTTGCACATCTGGAGCTATTACTCTTTCTGGGATAAAGTAAATTAATCTGAGAAAAGCAAAATAGTTGGTAATCTCTGTTACATGTCCCATGCCCAGCCAACTCCACCTCAGCTTGCCCCTTCCAGAAAAAAAAAGTTTTGCTTTGTGACTAGAAACAAATAAGCATGAGTGAATATTGAGCAAACCAGATCTGGGCCTTACCTCCAGTAGGTCACTCACACAGTCTGCTCTACTGGTCTGACTCAGAAAAGCAAGTGTTTCACATGTCAGCACCTCTTATAGCATAGACAAGGTTCAAAGATTTGTTAAGATAAACTACCAAGAGTTTTTATATCCAGATGTTGCTGCTGTTAAAGTTATGAATTTGCGAGGAACTGATGGAGCAGATGCTCACCCAGTATAAATGGAGGTAGCTCTGCTCTCTGAGGTGGAAGATGTACACGATGAAGGTGATTTCTTCAATGGTCAGATTTAAAAAACAGAAATGTGGTCTGAACAAAGGCATGAAAGTTTTCTCTTACAGTCCTGGAGGTTATTGAAGGCAACCTGAAAAGATACTAGGCCACTGGGAAAAATCCAGAGATTTTAATTTATTTGTTTATGCAACAATGTTTGAATTACTGTGCGATGTTAACTTCACCCTCTGCCAATTATCAATATTATAATTTTTATACTGATTGGCTGAAAAGCCTATTTAGCCACATCTTAGTCAGAATACACTGTCCAAATATTTGATAATACTTGAGACAGCATTAATGCTCATCTTTGTCTTTAAAACCCAAAAGGAAAGATTTATTTGAAAGTCTTAGTTGTGATTTTCCAATTGCAAATGTTGCCTACCTATTAAAATTTGAGATGCAATGTGTCACAGAAGTGAAAGCACTGGTTTGGAGAACCTTCCTAAATTTCTGCAGGTGCTAAGCAGTACCATCAACTCAAAATATGGTAAAAGCCAGGCTAGATCCTCTTTCTGTGGTATCTATGTTGCTGCCTTGTAGTGGTGTGCAGTTTTGCAATGTTTCACTGCTCGTATTATTTGTAATCGTTAGTCTCTTGGCAGGTTCTGGTGCAAATCTATTTCTTGTCCTCTTTGTGACAGATGCCTTTCCCCCCATAGACAGGGGCTTTTTTGTGTGTTATTAGCTTTGCATTAGACCTCTTTTATGAGCACCATAAAAAGTTATGTGCTACAGTTTTGAACAGTAAAAAATTTATGCATGCTGGAATTATTTATGTACTGTTAATTGACATAAAACAATTTGTGATTCTTTTTTTTTTCATAGTCAAATCAGTAATTATGTTGTAAACAACCAAATCATCTGCACTAATAACTTAAACATAACTGTATATACTTTTAATGATCAAAGATTTTTTAATCTAATTTGATTCCCTGTGATTTTAGATCCTTGCTTTCAAATACTACCAGGCTTAAGAGAACGCACCAATAATTAATTTTGAGACAGGATCCAAATCGTTAGCTTTGATTTATAAGTCTAACTATCTGGGTTTAAGGATATACAGAATAATTCTTTTTTTTAAACAGAGGAAAAGAAATACTCTCTTTTCTATTCATTCCATACAGGATGAATTTTTTGCCTGTGTACTGCTTAATGTGAAGTTATCAGTATGATTTCAGATGTGCTCTGCATTCTTCTTTCACCTGTCAACAGACTGGTTGATGTGTTTGCTCAATAGAGCTATGTCTTTAATCAGGGTAAAAGATGTAACTTGACAGAGTGTAATTATTTTAATTGCTGTGGAAAGACAGAACTAAATTATAAGGGAAATCTGATTTTCAAACTTAGGTCTATTCTAGAACTGAAATAATATTTCAGACACCTAACAGAATTTTGAACTTTGAGGGTTTTCCTTTCAAAACTACAATAACCTTTTCTAAAAGGACCCATCTAACAATGAAAAACAGCTCTCACGTATGTAAGCACTTTTAATTTTGGAAAGATTTGGTCTTCAAACACTTTTAGAGTTTCTGTTGTAAAAAATAAATGCCAAGCAGCTTGTTCAGCGACCATGCAATCTTTTCATTCTTGTTTGTCTAACCTTAAACAGTTTCTGTCAAGAGTGGACCTATGTTCATTTGACAGTCACACTAAAATGAAAATAATTTTGATGGCTGACGTTCCTCCCTCCACCCCTCCTGTTTTAAATTGTCAGAAAAAACCCAGAAAGAAACCTTTGGGCTTGGTCCTCAGCTAGCATACCTCTATTAGTTGTCACCATTAGAAGACACAAAGAGGTTTTGTTTTTTGTCTATTACACACTGGTTTTGTGTGAAAAGGGAAGCTCTGGGAATTTGTTGTTTGACATCCTCAGAAAGCCAGGGGAGGCACCATTTTCAGACTTTATGGCACATAGTTTAGGCTGTCACTTAGGTGACACAACTTAGTATTTTCCTCTGAGTCTTTTCCTCTGAGAAAAAAGTTTGTTTTGAAATCTCTGAATTCAGAGATATAAAAAAGAAGCAGAAGTAGACAGAAATCTACCCCAAAGAGCTTATGCCCCTAAGTGAAATGGAGTAGGTGAGAAATATTTTTGGTTCTATGTGACACTTTCCCACCAATTTCTTTGATTTATCATCTATTCATGACCAGACAGGGCCTGACAGTGTGTTAAGGCAGGCTGCACAGAACAAAGCTTTACTTCCAAGTAAAGCTTACATAATTTAAATAACTGCAGTTGGGAAACAAACCAAAAACTAAACCAAACCAAACCCAGACAGGTTTTTAGATGCAGTACTTTTGGTTTGGGGCTTTTTGTTGGTTTTTTCTTTCCCCATAGCTATATTTCTAATCAATACTACTTATAAAAGAGCTGTAATTTCTTTATATATTGCTCCAGATAGATAACAACCACAAAAGTTCTTCCATACTTGGGGGACTATTTCCACAATTCTACGGACAGAAATTGGCTGCAAAAATAATCTTAAAGCCAATTGAGTAGTCTTGCAACTGTTAGATGATTACTTGGTACAGAGACTGATGGAAAAGGCAGCACTTTTGTTCAAGTTTTCAGGTGACATCTGGAATCCCTAAAGAACATGTTAAAAATCAGTTTCACTGCAGATGCTGCCATTTAAAACTGTTTTTTGGTTTTTTTCTTTTCTTAAAGGAAAATGGATCATAAACATTGTACATATTAACCAGTCACAGAAAGAGTTACTGCTATAATTATTAGCTTTTCCCTGCATGGAAGCATGGTCTGGAACACTGAGGCATTGGAATTGTCAATCAGTCCTGTTTTGAGTGACACAAGCAGAGTAATCTCAGTAAAGGTATGCTCTCAGGAGCATAAATGAGTAAAAAATCAGCACATGGGGGTCCTGATACTGGTTGGTTAAACCCTCTGGAGCCCCAGTGGCAAACAGAAGAGCATTTCTTCATGAAGGTGATTTTTCAAACCAAGATGCAACAAGCAAACAGGTGGTGGTGGTGAATACTCCAGCATCTTTCATGGAAATACCCTCTCAGGTCCTGGGATGGTCTTGATCTCTGGGTGAGGTGTACACTGATTGCTAGAAAAGGTCCACTGTAACTAATTAAACATTAAGCACCCTCTGTTCAGATCTTAGCAGGGCTGAATCAGCATAACTCCCTAGAAAAGAAGTACTTGTCCTATGGCTGTTACTGTACAAAACTGTTCCGTGTCTTTGCCTTTCCCTGGCCACTCTCCCACATCCTTTCCTACAGTTCCTTGGCCGCGTCTGGCTGAAAGTCATCAAGAATTGCAAGCGATTCAGGCTGTGATAAAGCTTAGTGGAAATGCACTGCTCAATGAGCATGGTAGAGCTCTCAGGACAGGACACCTGGGCACCGGACAATGAGAGCCTGAGAGGAAACAGCCAACAAATTTATGCCTCTGCAAAAAGTTCAAAATGCTTCAGTCTACTTTCTTTCCCATATTAATGTTGCATTACAACATCTTTTATTGAAAGGTTAAATGAGAGACATGGAAAGATCCCAAGAAATTGTTTATCTCTCTTTATAGTTCTGTCATATGAGTTTGGTGTTACCCAATGATAAGTCTTTATAGATGGAATTTATTCACAGTGAGTGCCTAAAGCTTCTTGTAACCCTTACTTTCTTTTATTTATGCCAGACTATTCAATACAACATCTGCATACATGCTTCCTAATAGCTTCATCTGCGGCTCTTTGTAAAGTAGTTTTTTGAATTGTAAGATGTACATAAAAGGTTTGTTGTTGATTACACTCGTAATTTCTTTAAGCTAACACTTCTGTTGTAAAGAGGTTCTATAGCAAAACATATTTTGAACTCTTTTTTTAGGCATGAATATTCCTTTCAGTTTAAGACATGTTTTTTAAATTGTAATATATCAACTACTTGATTTTTTTCTTCAAACAAGCAAACAAAACCAAACAAAACCCAAACAAAAAGACCCCAAAAAAGCCCAAAAATGAAACAAACAAACAAACAAAAAAAAGCCAACAAAGAAAAAGAAGCAGCATACACACTCCTTTAACTTTAATGAATAACTGAACACTGTGGGTCAGGAGAGGAGCTGAAATACCTATTACAGAAAAATACTCTGCTCTCTATCCAGGGCCAGAGCAGCCATCTGGTGTCATTCCTTTTCTTTGCCATGCAAAACTATAAGAACTTAAACAAAACCGTGAAATGAAGGAAAATCCAACACAAATTATGTTTTAGAACAAATTAAAATGAATAGTTTTTCAAAATATCATCCACCTTCAAGTAAGAACCAATAACCTGGTGTTTTTAAAGCCTGGTAAGACAGCTATGAGAAGTGCCTGGAATCCCACACTCAAGGTGCAATCCACTGTTTCTGCACTGGAGCAAGAGGTAAACCAGGGCTTAGGGCTAACCTAAATCTCAGGCTTAGGGCTGACCTAGGTCAGGCATGAGGGCAGGGGCAGATAAGAGATGGGCTGACAGGAAAGGAGCATCAATACATACAAATTGAGGTTAGTATGACTGGGGGGAAGGTTAGAAGGGGAAAAAAATAAATTACTAGCAGAAATGTAATGTGACAGAGAGAAAACAAATTGCTCCAGGTTCTCGGAAATTCTGGCTGTAGTGACCTAAGGGTGAAGCTCTCAGTGTACCTCCATGACCTGTGTGCAGCCAGCACAGAACCTGCTCCAAGTATCAGCTGCCAGAGTTAACTGGGGAATGGAGGGACAGGGATTTCCAGGAGCAAGCACCTGCTCCTTATGGAGAAGAGCTGAGACACTGCAACTGAAACCTTCATTTCTCCTTACGTGTGTGTGCAGTGTTCTGTGCACAGCATGGGAATTAATAACATCCTTGCTGTCAGTTTGGAGGTTTCACAGGGTTCCACCCCTACCTTTCAGAACATTTAATTATGTCTATCAGTCAATAGAAAGGACTTTTTAGGATTATTAGATGTGTCATTATATTATTAGATACGTTTTTGAATCTGTGAGCAGAGCTTTCATTTTGTAAGTTTGTCAGATCGCAGGAAACAACTGAGAATAAGGGGAAAAACATCAGTTCCTACCTCTATATAGCTCACATTGCTGAACTAATTACTCACTCTTTGTAACTGGGGAATTCAGAAGAGCTCTGAGTATTGCTCAAAAGCCTTGGCACTGTTTATAGCAACCTTCATCTGCCATTTGAAAGCTGCGGGCAGTCCAGGCCATGTGCACTGGAAGGCTGGAGAGAGATCCCAAAGAGCCCTAGGCTCTGGATTTCTGGATTTCCAGTCTGCACTCACTGCTGATGGACGGATATTTGCAGAGCCTGAGCAACAGCATCCTTATAATTTAAGCAATACTTAAAAATGTAATTTATAATCTTTGTGGATTCTTCAACTCAGAATGAAAATTGTCGTGTCTTTTCCACTTGTATGGATTCCACTTCTACCACAGTCAGTGTTATATCACTATAGAAAGACATCTCTTACAATTGTATTTTACAAGGCAGCTGAGTGCCAGTGTTACTGAGCAGAGCCCCTTGACAATTGTAGAGACATTTTCCTCCAGAATATTGAAATATTCACTCGTACATGTGCACTTTCCTGGATGCTTATCACCTAGAACTTTTAAATTAATTCTCTATTCTGATCAGCAGGTGTACAATTTTGTAATGCACTGTTGTATACACTGAGTGTGAAGGCAACAAGAGAAAATGTGACTCCCCATCCTGTGAAAAAGAGTTCTGTGTGTGAGATATTGGGACCTGAGTTAGTTTATACCAAGGCAGAACAGAAACCTGTCAGAAGGTGCACAGAATAGATTCTGCAGGGTGGGGTCATTTCCACCAGTTCTGCTCCACATCTTTTCCATTCTATGCCCCTGATACATTGCAATAAATCCCTCATCACAAGAAGCACTACTTCATTTCAGAAACATTCCATCCCACACTAAAGGATGGGACTGAGAAACTTCACTGATGATCCTTCTAAATGTCTCTTTTGATTCCATTGTTTTACCATGTTGGTTTTGGCCTCCTTAATCCTACCTCACAGATTCAGACGGATTTTATTCACTGAGAAGTCAAATTCTTAGTAGTTCTTTGCAGGCAGTGCAAAGGATGAATCATAAACATACACTAGAAATATACAACTGACCAGATATTCATAACAACAGCAGATAAATATTAATAGATCCTAGATCAAACAAAGGGTTTAGGGTACCTAGAGTTCAGCTTGTTTTTAACTATCAGCTTGCCTATAGGAACAAATCACTGTAAATACTAAAAGTTCTTAGCAGAGTTTTTTTTTCTTGGGCTCCTGCAATGCCCTAAAATGTATTTTTGTCCCTTTCTGCTATGCCCTTATGATAATATCTGCTATAAATTGACCAGACTGTATCACAGAAACTGCAGACAGAAAATGGATAAACAGCAAAAGTGCAAGGATAAACTTCTCCCTCAACTATGGCACCACCACACACGCTGTGGATGTTACAGCCTTTTGTAAGGAACAGGCGTGTTGCACCACAGTGAAGCTTCCATAACCAAGATGCAGATGTGAAATGAATGGCCAAGATGAAGGCACTGGGCTGCCTCAAGAGTACTCTGTGAATCATCAGGAAAAGAGAGAAAAAAATACCCAGGTATGTTCATGCACAGGCACACACACTGATATTTCTCAAGGTGGACTGGTTTGATAAAAATTATGACCTTTTCTTCCTCTAGCCTATTTTATTTTCCAGTACTAAAAATATTGCAAGTGCCTGAGGCGTAAGTCAGATCAAACCTCCATTATCACTCCAGAGACTTGGCACTTTGCTCATTAGGCTTCTTAGGATCTAACTGAGTGACCTTGCTTGGTGGGAAGGCACAGATGGAGTCTGTCAGTAAATCTTGTTAATGTAACAAGTATTCCTACTGTTAGATGAGGTTTGCACCTCATACAAGCGTTTCTAGGCCAAGTAAACAACCACTACTCCCTCCTCCCAATGTCAGCCCCCTTATTTCATGCCACCAGGTACTCCAGCATTTGTTTTTACTGTGAATTACCAAAAAAAGAACATCTCACTGTGAGTGTAGGATGATCTTTCTCTCAAAGGCAGTCATGCACCTCTTTTCTAGAGAATGTGATATTTTCTTTTAAATTTGGATGTGTTTCTGGATAAACACAAAAGCTTTCTTCTGCTGTGAATCTTTTCCTGAGCTTGAGAAATACTTTTGTGAAAAGAATGCAGTTTCTTCCTAGACTCATGCTCACCCAGTTGTACTATACAATGTACATAACTAATACATAAATAATAAATAAAAGAGTTATTTATGAAACAATTCTAAGTAGTCTAAAATTTTAGGATGTAGCCTATTTGGTTTCTGTGAGAAAATAAAAAGCTGGTTTTAAAGTACATTCAGCTTCTAAAAGGCAATGCTAAAAACGTGATACCACCTTAATTCAATGAACGCCTTTGGGTAAAAGAAGAGTGATACAACAGTAACTGAAATATTTAAGTGAAATTCAGGGTTGTGACCCTGAACACCAGGACAAATTTCATGCCGTATAAGCAGCCATATTTTCTAAATGTTTTGCACTGTTAAAGTACAGAAGCAAAGCTAAGAGTAGTTGAATTAGGGACTTCCATTTTTCAGTTCTATCTTCAGATTTATTTACTAAATTTCCCAATCCAAATGCAATCATGAAGACATCGCTCCAAAGCAACAGCTGTACATATTTAGAAATTATATTCTATCCTGGTTTGCAGATGAAAGAATCAAGCTTGAAATCAGAAACAGAGATGAATCTCTATTCTTTTCCATAACCTCTTGGTTGTACAGGCTAGCTCAGGGCTCCAGCACTCAGAATTCTGAGCCCAAACAAAAGAAAAAGAAACATCCTGCTTGTCTACGCCTGTCCCTGCAGGAAGGGCTGACTGCAGTGGGGTCTCTGTAACACCTGATGGCTTGGACTGCCAAGAAGGAAGAGAGAGAACAGAGAGAAGCAAACACACTGAATTTACTTCTGCCTTTCCACCCCTCATCCTGCTCCTAAAAGCCAGCAAGGCTCTGCACTGGAAAGCCAGCACTGTTCACAAGCTTAGTAAGGTTTATAGTGCCTGTGCGTTTGTTCTTAAATATGCTAATTTATCTTATTCCATATGTATTTCTGCCAAGTTCTTATTGCTTCAAGGTTCAAACACTTTTTTATTAGTTAAAACTCCTCTTTGCTACTTGCTACTGCAGGGATTATAAAAAAGAAATTAAATTTAGGACACCAAAGATCATCACAGGCAGAGGAATAAAACCTCCCTGAAAGCTTAATTAAAACAAGAAGATGGTCTGATAACAGATAATATGTTGCTAACTAGGCACCAAAGGTAGGAGCAGGCCTGCAGAAAAGGCCATACTATCATTATTAAAATCTTTAAGTTGCACAGAAACTGATGTCCAGATCCTGATACCCCAGGAATGGTAAAGACAGCTCAGGATCTGATGGGAAAGAAATTAGCAGAGTATGTTAAACAGATAAATGGGATAGAGGAAGCTATTCTAGGCAGAAGTATGCTGGAAATATTTGTTTTGAAGCATAGTCCTGGCAAATTAACAATGTTACTGGTAAGGTTTGAATAACACTGGCTTATCTTGATCTTGGCTTCAGGTTTTTAAGCAAGTGAAATTATGCCCTAGTATGATCCATGACCCCAGAGATACTTGGCACTTTCCTATGTCTGTGCTAGGAGGCTAAAAAGTCACCTAATTTGTGCTGCTTGCTCATTTGAAACTACTCAATAATGTAAAAAACCCCTACTTCTGGTTTTGGACAGTACAACTTTAGATAACTCCTTGGGTAAAATCCTCCCCCAGTATATGCATGGAGGTACTCTGCACACTTCATAGGAAACACATGCTGGTCAGCACAAGTTCTGTAAATAAAATAATAATAAAAAAATTTGGAAAATATACTTTAGCTCTGCCTTTTTCTCAGTGAGGCCTAATTAGGACTTGCATGTTGTGAAGGCTTTTCAAAGACGTGAACTAATATTTGTGCCAATTTTGCACGCTGGAGTAAAATGGAAACTGCCAAATCAGTTTTATTCTTTCTGAGATTGGTGGGGAGGATTATCAAGCCCTTCTTTTCACTCGTTCCTGTTCACTCGAGCTATTTTCCTGTTGGAGTGGCTCTGTGTTGTAGTGATCAGTGTGTTCCAGGTGTCCTGCCCTACATTACTATCACTGTAGGTGCCTGCAGTAATGAAATAGCAAGCCTTAGCAATTCTTCCTGGTAATAGTTTGTTCTCGTAGTTAATTGACACAGCCATGGAAGTAGAGCCTCAGATTGCTTCTGCATCTCTGCAGACACACTTGCAGAGAAAATATTCTGGTCCTCGGAAAATACCATTCCCTTCAACTGCTAGGCCCTGCAATGAAAGCCTGGGGCAGGTGGAAGAAGCAGAGCCTGAAATTCAGATTGCCTTCATTTTATCAAAGCAAAACTACTTTTTTTCCCCCAGGAAATTCATAAGATATTTCCATTGCTAGTTGATTTTCCCCAATTCATCCTAAACCATACAGATTTTGTGTTGAGTTGTTGTTTTTCATTACATTCAAATGCAATTTTCCCTGAATAAAAATTCTCCATTTGTACTGTCTTATTATTGTTTTTTTAGCTAAATTTAGAAACGAAAACATGTTCAGCAATGAGGAAACTATTCTGAGACTGAAAACTTTAATGCAAGGACTATACTTTTTGTCTCTATATTGAGTTTCTCTATAGAGTTGTACTTGACAAATATTTGAATGATTGAGATGTTGGTTACTCAAACACCAGAGCAAGTTTGCCATCGACGATAATCACCTGGAATTGTCCCGGAGCAACATTTCTCTTCATAAGGCAGGGTTTGCTGCTAACAGTACAAACTTATTTACTACTTATTTTTTGAAATAACTGTACTTATTTCTATAAATTGGTATTGGGACTATTTTATTTCCCATCAGTAATTGGTAGCTCACAAAGTACCTATAAGGTGCTTTCAGATTATTAAAAACACTGAAGGGGAAATGAAAAGTTATCAAGACATCATTAATTTAACCATCATTCTTTATCTCCCTACGGGCCACTGTCAATACCTTTAAAACAAGCTCTGAGAGCAAAATCTAGGAGTTACTCTTTTGGAAGGTTTCTGATTTCATTTAAATCTATGCAAAAATCCAGTGTAACACCATTAAAGGGTATGGATAATAAAAACCTTTCCTATGCAACTAGTTTTCTATGTGGGGAAAATAATAATTTTTAAATAAAACTAGTCCTCCTTCCTAAAAGAAAATCCAAAACCCCAAAAAGAAAAGAAAAGAAAACAAAACCCTGCTCTGATTTTCATGCAAAATTTTAACAAAAAGCGATCTAATATTAATTACTTTTCTATAGTCTCACACAATATACAAAATACTCTTACCAGGAATCTGGAGCTTGATAGTGATTGGCATCATCTCCAATGTCCTTGATATGTGTCATGGCATGGCTTATTGCTCAAATCAATAGAAAGCAATTTCCAATCAAGGGAAACAACTGTCCATTGGTTTGTTCTGATCCATTTTCAGATAGTATTCCTACAGCCTCCCATGGATTTGCAGCTGCTCAATTACAGCCTAATTGCATGGCGCCTGTAGGGCAACACCCAAGGAGTGCTTGTGTTACATGGTGACATTCAAAACAAAGAAAATACGGTGAAGTTTGCAGTTAACATAGGAAGGGAAGGCAGAGCATGTGAAAATAAAGATGTCATGTTAAGATGCTTCACATATGTTCTTGTTTACAAAAACTCTAGACTGGTAGTATGGCTCTAAAATGCCCATTCTCCCCCACCAACTTAGTTTAATACACACAGAAATACTTTTTGTTTCTTACCTACAGAAGGAATAAACCAGAAAAAAAAATAAATAAACAGTAGCTTATACAGCAAAGTTCCTGGAGAATTTCCTTGTTAAAACAAGGAAATATCTTTCAGCAGTGCAGGTCAACATCACGAATCATTGAGGAAATCAGAAGGCACCTTCCATCTTCTAGATATACCAGGTTTGGGAATATTTACTATAATAGAAACTGGCCAAAATTAGTAGTTTTGTGGCAGGTAGCCTTCAGATCTCTCCATACTCTATCAAGTACACCTCGTCCTTTTTTCCACTTACAGTTGTATTAGGAATTACAGGAAATTGGTTGAAAGGAGAACTTATATCCAGTTCCCAGGTCTGTTCCCTATGATGCTTCAAATCAGGATCAATTATTCCATTTGCAGGATGTTGTGATGATGTTACAACAAAGACTTAAGAAAACTCACTTATAATGCACAATTTAAGGTGTGGCTTTAAATATTTTACTGCTTTTTTGAAAAGACTATTTGGACAATTTGCTATTCACTTTGGAAAAACTTTTTAATATACATTTCTTATTACATCCATCTTAAGAAATGTCTTAAAGCAATTACTGTAACCTAAGGACCCAACAAATAATATATATAAAAAATAGGTATACATAAATACAATAAGACAATGGAGAGCTAAGAAAATAATTTCACCAGTCTATATCATCTTTCTCCAGACTTTCTAAAAGAGTAGCACAATTTTCTCTGTGACATGGCTTTTCTACTTGCCCAATAAGTATTTCTGATGTCCTAGTGGTAATCCATGCAATTTGAAGAAACAGGTGAAACACAAAAAAACAGTATGGTGAAAGTCATAGACTGACAGGGAGAGAATCTGTAAAACAGAGTTGTCAGTTCTTGTTAACTACCATGATTTCTACCATAGATCTAACATAGACCATGACTCTCCAAAATATTAACCAGAAGCCCCATTTTAGGGACATGAGCCAATCCTCACTAAGAAAATCTGTTTATTGCTTTTGTAGTTACTAAGATTCAAGCATACACTTCAGATGCTTTGCTAAGTGAGATTACAGTGGGAAACAGTATATTCTAGAGCTCTTGCTTCAAGTGTTTCCACTTCTGATTATACCTCCACTCCCTCACTTAAGAAGCCCTTATTATTCAGAAATAAATCCCTTCAGAGATTTCTTGGAGGTTTTTTATGGTAAGTGTTATGGAAAGGCAGATGTGTGCCTTTCAGGTTGTTGCAGAGACATCTCTGTCACTGACTGAAGTTTAGAACAAGGACTACATCCTCAGACATCACAAGAGAAGACACTGTTCTTGGTCTCTGGGCAAGTTCTGTTAAAAACTAAGAAAGTTGTTTATGTGAAAAGCACTAAAATACCATAACTGCCAAAACCCATACTTTCTCATATTAAACTTTTCTGAGCAAAACTGGGATTTAAAGTTGTGCTGCGTGTTCACGCTGAAATGAGAGTTTGCAGTTCCGTCTAGTGACAGACAACATGTGGGAACTCTTCTGTTGACTGTGTTTGGACAAAGCCAAGGAACACTGGTGAATTCCTGGTGATACCGGAGCCATTTACAGCCCAGTCTGCTGGTGAGCACAGAACCCAGGCTTTCAGCCTTTTGCTCTCTGCAGGGAACTGCTTCCAGTCACTCACCTTAGACTGAGACACATCAAAGGTGTCCAAGTCTGGAGTCCTTTCCACCGCTGCTCAGGAATCGGCACTCTGAGCCAGCCAAGGGTTAACATACAGCATGTATGCAATTCCAGCAATCCCTTTTATTTTGCTTGAACATAAACATCCATGGCTGTGTGAGTCTGGCTTTGACCTATCCATTCAGGGCTTTGTTTCCCTAATTTCTCCCGCCAGCTTTCATGGGCAAAGCACCATCTGACTCCCTGGCATTTTGCAGAGCCACACTCACTAGCCTGCTGAGTCTGTTAAAACAACTCTTTTGTTGTTGTAGCCAAGGATATATTTTTTCTGTCCACGGTGAAAGCCTCAGAGAAATGAGTTGATTTCTGAGTTTGAAATTGTACTAGATACAATAGCTTTTACAGAAGGTCACCCACTACTGATTAAAGAGAATAGCTTTCTTCTATGCTATAATTTAAGCCATTGTTCCTTGCCAGTCCTGTACCTCCACTAGCTAAGCCTGTTATTACCTTTCTTCCAACCCTTTTTTACAACATGCAAGATATCCTTCTCTACAGATAGGAATGCAAATACTTTTGCTAAATGCCATTATATGATATTCTTATGAATAGGGAAAATATTCTGATTAAAAACCTTGACATTATGTTTTGAATAATCTACCAATCAATTGCCTAGATGACAAGCTGATAGAAGGCAGCACATATCTAAAGAGTTTACAATCATATCCCTGTGTTATCTTAATTAATGCAGTAAGACCTGTGCACATAATCCACTATTTTCATAAGATATTGACAGCTGACCTCGTTTCTCCACAGCATTTTTAAAATGCATTTATTGTGCTGCATCCAGTGTGCAAACTTGCCTTAAACAAATCCTTTCTTACAGAAGAAATTCACATATTGTAATATTTACTTATAATAATTTGTCCCCAGGTATTCTGAGAAATACAAACCAAAGGAATAGAATGAGAGTCCATGACGACAACAAATGGGTGTGGTACAAAAAGTTATGCTAGTAGTATTTATTATGCTTTTGACCAATGAAAAGAAAATAAAGGCCTTTTACAGCAACCATTCCCATTGCTATTCCTTTTTCTTATTTGCTTTCCTCTGACCAGTGGTTTCAGATTGCTCAGGATGGAAGGAAACAGAAGAAGAAAGAATAGAAACTTCTGCTTTTTACTAATTCATATGTTTTAGTGAGGAGTCCATAGCATCTTCTGGACTAAGGTACACACTTTGACTTGCATGAGCAATAACAATACATTAGTGTGGATGTTGGCAACTCATTTAATTTCAGAGTTGTAAAAAATACTTGAATATGAGAAGTTATAAAATACTCTTG
The DNA here is from genome assembly GCA_013397895.1 of Origma solitaria. NCBI lineage: Eukaryota > Metazoa > Chordata > Aves > Passeriformes > Acanthizidae > Origma > Origma solitaria. The sequence goes on along the minus strand of VZRL01003761.1, from coordinate 172,778 downwards.
TGATAATATATTGATTTGAATAGAGATTTCTTCTTCAAAATGGTCATTCCATTAGGCAAAGTACCAATCTGACTGGTAACCATAGTAAACAGAACAAGCTATTTCAATATCAGTAAGATGGCCTCCTTTTGTTTTTTTCTTTTGTGGTTTTTTTCATTTACCCAATTGACATATGATCACGAAAAGGTCCAAATCCATTAAGGATAGTTATATTGTCCACACAGACTGTTGGAAAAGCTTGTACTCTCTGGTACTAAGAATAATAAAGATATGTGAGATTTTTCCACTGTGGCCAGACTGTTTCATCTGAGTCAGACAATTTGGTGTGAAGAAGGCTAGCATATCCACAATGTGCATGAATCAACCCCACCTGTGCAGTTCCTTGCAAGGCAAAGGTGGGAGCAGAACTGCTCCCAGTGTGGTCACACAGGCTCTGGTTGGCTTCACAGTGAGCTCCAGCCGCTCCTCCCTCCAAGCTGAGCACCAGCATTTCCAGCTTGAGAGCTCTTCTGAGCTCTTCTTTGTGGCCAGGTGGAGGTTATTTCTGTAAGGTGGGCCAACTCCCAGCCTGGCTGCTGATCAGGTTCCTGATTTTCACAAAGTCAGCTTCTTTTCCATCTGTCTCTAGGGGCTGCACTGGTGCCCTCTATTGTCTTTCATGCTTCACAGAGGGACATTTTTTTAAGATGGCCATTAACCCAAAGGCTGGCTCAAAAACTGTGTTTTTCTGTGGAGCACGAAGAGCAGCAGGGAAGAGCAAAGCACCTACGGTTCCTGGGGGAAACCTGGCAGGTGGCGAGGAGCAGAATCCTCTGTACACTGAAGCTAAATGTCTCAGATGGAGAGAAAGGACAGATGGAGGAAGACAGAAAAGTAGTTCTAATGTTGTATAGCACTGAAGTTTAGAAAACAATGGTAGAGAATCTAGCAAGAAGCAATCAATGCGACTGGAGACACAGCATTTTAAATCTACATCCTCACTCGGACAAGATGGAGCGAGTATCCTGAAGCCAGTAGAAGTCTGAATTCCACCTGGCCCTTCTACAGTGTCAGATGCTAAGGTATATCACACCCTAAGGCCTTGGAGTTGTGACTGAAAGAAAAAGGATGATTTTCTCACGTCATGCAATGTTCCACAGGAGTCATCAATAATGTGTTACATCAGGAAAAAAAGAAGAGTACATATTTTGGCCAACACTTTGTCCTCCATATTAATTGTAACAACCTCCCAAAAGATTTGCTCTTTAAAACTCGTATTTTCATGCAATTCACCACACACTCTACATATTGCTCTCACTGCTCTCTTCTTCAACAGCTTCCTGAACACTTAATAATCTTGACTCTTGACATTTTAGAATCTGTTTTGCTTCAGAAAAATGCCAAACCCACTGCACTAATCTCCATCTTACCCACCTCACCGCTCCCTCTTCCTCTTACACTGCAGATGGGGCCTGGAAAATTCTTCTTTTTAAAGCTTCCTTATCTAAAAGAGAAACAACCAATTTTTATATATGGAAATCTCAAATTTTCTCCCAATTTTCCAGTCCCAAACAGTGCCAGATACTATTTTTTAAAACTGCATTTAGTTTTCACTGTCATACAGCTATTCTCCAAAGCTGCAGTTCACCTGCTTCTCAACCTTCTACATGTTTTTGCTCTCATCTTTTACAAGTCTGGACGTTTTTCCATAGTGTCCTCATTGTTATCTAAATTTCTCAGCCACGTTCTGTGATTCCTTCTCAAGAAAGTGATGAGAGTGGGAAGAGCGGAAAAGAAAAGGCCAGTGCAGCTGTTCCAGTTTCCTCCTGCCCCCTTCCCCTGGTGATATTCACACCTTCCTCTCTTCACAGAGGAGACTTTCAAGTCTGGGTTTTTTTCCAAAACATCATCAGATGGTTGCTTATTCACAGGAACACTCTGTGGGAAATCCTATGGGATATACTGCAATAACAGTTTTATCTATTCTGGGGTTTGGGAGGCTTTCCCTTGCCACGCAGGATTTTTGGGTACATTGCAAATACAGTCATGAGAAATATGTGTGTGCTCCAGTGACTGAAGCTGTTAGAGATCAGGCAGACTTGTCTCCTGAGTTTCAGGTAGTAGGAATCAAGACCAGGACAGAATTTCGAATCATCACCTTTCAGGATGTTTTGGTTTCAATCCATGCCTGAATCCAAACTCAGACTTGTTGAATTTCTACTTTCAGACAATAAATCCCCATGAGCAACTTCACCACTCTTGTAACTTGCCCAGTAAATAAGGGCAAAATAATAGTAATTTTAAAAAAAGTGAAAAATATTACCTTTCAAAGCTCTCAGATGTTAAGCTGCCTACTACTGAAACAAACGCCCATTTAGGTTGTTTGTAATGCTAAAATGTTATATTTATCTACTCATGCCTACATGTATATCTGATCATGTATGTTTGTACAAATATAAGTGTACATGCAGACACTCTATAAAGGTACAATAAACATACTCAGAAGCCACTTTATTTACTCAGTGAAACAATATTGAGGCATGCCAGAGTCAATAGACCGAGAAGGGGAAGCTGTATTTTATGTTGAGGAAGGATTTGTTCCTCTTCTGTTCCTGTTTCTTGTGGGAGCGGTTATTATTTGTTAGCTTATCTTGATCCTACATGACAATGAGTGAAACTGGTGAAAATGAAAACAAACAATTCTCTACAAGTTTAAACACATTTGGTTGCTTGTGCCACACCAAGTAATTTTTAATTTTGCCAGTGTTTGCAGGCTTATTTCTACATTCATATTTTGAAAATACTATTATGAGAAACAATTCACTGGCTGTGAACATTTCATCAAAATGTTGGTTCTCAGAAGCAGTTATTCCACACCCAGAACTTAATGGACTCCAGTAGGAGCTGGGAAAGGATCAGATTCCAAATCACCAAAAACTAAAAACCAAACTAGGTACCAATCGCGCATTGTCAATGTTTAATTTTTCACATCTCCCATTTCAACTAACTTTATTTTGATTATATTGTACAGATGAATTGGATGAATAAAAGCAGTTAGTATTGTGTTTTGTGCAGAGGTCACTTGCTACTGGACATGCATGTGGGCAAAGTGCAAGTGATGATTCCCTCATTCATTTTGGAATTGCTGTGAGTTACACAACTGAACTTACTGTATTCCAAATATCAACAAACTAAAATGAGCCAAACAAACTCTTTTGGGATGTTCCTCTTCATGAGCTGGTTTATAGATACACAAGTGGTGTGGTGCTGAGACAGCCACTGGAGGTTTAGGAAATATTCAGCCAAAAAGTTTAAGAAGGAGAAGCCAAACATCACCTTGCATTTAACTAATGCTGCTAAAAGGTTACAAGGAGTTAAGGCTCCATAAAAGAACATAGGTCTGCACCTATTCTCCTACAGCCTACAAAAGTTAGTCAAAGTTACGTTATCATCTAAGGACGAAAGAGACTTTTTAAATTTTCCATTCTCCCTGACACAAACTAAAATGAAAGTCCCTTGCTACTGATAGCTGAAATTTGCCCTCCTGCTGCTAGGGTAGGATAGTGCCTGTTTTGTGAGATCAAAGTCTGCTGTAGGCTACCATCCCTGCTCTCTACGAGCAAATACATAAAAATAAACAGCCATGTTAGTCTGTGTCCTCCTTCCCACCAAGCCCTCTCAAATGGAGGAAACTGAAGAACATGGCATACCCTCATTAAATAAAACTGCAAAGCTCAGGGACTGACTGAAATCTTTCTCCTCCTCATGTTGCATCTACTGCAGCAGCTTTCTTTGAAGCACAGAGGCAAAAACTCCAAGCCCAGCTGTTGTCAGTGCTCTTTCTGAGTCACTGAGCAGCAGATGCTGAAAGAGCTGTGCTTCTAAAGGCAACACCTGCTGCTGAACCTGAATTTCCAAGCCACAGCATTATACACAAACAGAAAAATCAACTGACCATGTATGTATCACTGATAGCGGCTCTTAGGGTAAAATCACAGAGAGACTGTGGGAAGAAATTGTAACTAAAAGCTCTGGAGCCACTACAAAATTTGAAGTAATCCAATGGCACAGAATTTCTTCAAAAAGCAAAAGAATTGCAATTACTCTATTTACCTTCCTTTATTTTTAGACAAACATTTTGAAGACCACTGTAACTTATTTAGCACATGTTTCATTTCAGACTCAAATTCAGTGCTGTCTTAGGCAAAAATTTCAGAAAAATACTGTTTCTGGTTGGAAAAGCAACATATAAAAGAATTCATTCTTCTTTATGTACACACTGGGTTCACATGGTTATCATATAAACCTGTTTACTGAAAAAAGGTAGCTTAAAACCAAATATTTCTCTCTTTTTGAAAGGAGAGAAGGAAAGTAAAGATTATTTCTGAACTACAATCAATTTGTTCATCTGACCTACAGTGAAACATTCAAAATTTTTATATTAATATTATTGATATCAATTTTTAAATGATACTTTTTTATTACACACTGTAGAAGTCAATAAATTTTAATACTTGGCAGAAAAAGAAAATAGCTGCACAGGCAATGCTTTTAGGGACCCAGTTTTAAAACACGTGGATTATAAAACTATGGCATTACTTACACATACTCATGAGGGTCCCACTGCCCATGCAGCCTCTCTGCTTACCTAGTGACCAAGCGGACTGGCTCATATCCTGGGCAGACTTTACAGAGTGGCTTCTTATTTCAAATTTTCTAAATTTTTGTTGTATTTTGGTTACAAGCCACTAGTGCTACCTAATCCTGGCTGCTGTGCACATCCAGTAAGCACAGCAAAGTAACCAAGCGACAATGTGTCACCACAGCTAAGAAAACAAGCCTGGCTCAAACAAAATACTCTTAAATCCTCAGAAAGATGGTTCCTTGTGATCAAAGCAGAGGACAGTGCAGTGTCACAGCTAAATCTGCTCACCACCTCTCAATACCATGGTTAGCCTGCATCTCCTTTTTTTCCTCCAAGTATTTTCCTCCCCAAACTTATTCCTCCCTTTCGTTTCTGTTGGTCTGTATTGTCGCAGTGCATTTTGTAGGTATTTACACCTGTGTGAGGGACATGGCAAACAATGCTGAAGGTAAGGCTCTCTTGGTGCAGGAGGTGACGTTCTGCATACAATGTTAGCTCTGGTCCATGTCTGCTCCCAGCGGATTTATTGTGGGTTCACAGGCATGAGAGGAACACCCTCTCATGCATACATGCATCTGCAACAAACTGAATAGAAAAAAACTAAACTAAACTTTTGAAATGTGTCTGAATATACTGCATTACTTATCCGAGCCCAGACTCCCAGCCAGCGTAAGGTGGCATTGTAAAACTGAAGCCAGGCAGAATGTGCACAATTTAGCAAACTTGACATATTTTCTCAGTTCTGCACATAGGGAAAACTGTAACACTTATCACGTTTGTCTCTTGAGTGGTGCATTTTAATGTCAAACAATGCAGAAACATACCCGTAGTTGTAATGTATCTGTGCTTATGTTTATACTGTCTGAAATATTTTTTGTATGCAGTCTGACATAATAACAGCACCATTTGCTTACACCTGTGGTCCCAAAAAAGAGTATCGTTTTCTTCTGGGTTTTATTTATTTATTTTTTTTGTTTGTTTGTTTTTGGTGTGGTTTTATTTCAGTTTTGGTAGTTTTGTGGCAGGATCTTCTGGCAATCTCAACTGTAAATTAATTCCTCATTTTCATAAAATTAATCATTATAAGTGCATGTGGCTTTAATGATATTCTTTTAATGCTGTAGCTCAATTGTGTGTTCCTAAAATCTCAGCCTGGGTTTTGCATTCCATGCACAGCATTAGCACAAACATGGGGTGAATGTACAGACCAAAGCCCTACCTCATAAGAACAATGCAATGAATCCCACTCAAATATTTTTGTGGGAATATATCCCTAGTTCTGAGTGCATAGCTCATACTGATTTCTTTCAGATCGATTCACTGATTCCATGGAAGCAACCTGTACCGTTATTTCATAAATTCAGTTTACAAGTTTCTTTCAGCAGGTTTTTATTGTGTTGCCTACTTACCCCACAGTAAAAAAACCCCAGTACCAACATCACCTGAGGTACCAATTAAAGCAGTATGAAAGGCTACAGTACACAGTGCTCATGGGAGAGTGTTGCTGAACAGAGGACTGGTAATTAACGTGGTAACTTGATATAACTGCTCAGCTCCCCTGTGAACCTTGAACTTTGGCTGTCTACTGATTCATCACTCTAAGAAATTATAATACAGGTTAGGAAGCACACCAGGACTGGTCTTAATACAATCTGTGATGCACTCTTGTTTTAGGGAATGTTAATGTACTGGAGCAAAGTGGTCTCTATGGTAACCAAGCCCACAAGGTTTATCCCCCAGTAACTACAGCCCGTTACAGTCAGCGTCTACTAAAGCACTTACACACTGAAAGAAGTTGTTCCTGTGTGAGAACAACAACAACAAACCTCCCTGTCTCACTGCTGTGCAACTGTGTTCCTCAATTCCCTTTAAAAACCATGTCCCCTCCTACATCTGGTAAATTATGCATTTCTTTAATTCAACCTTTAAAAAAGCATGGAACAATTAATTTGCTAAAACCAAACACAAGTTTTCTGCCTCTGTAAACAGAGAAAAATCAGATATCACGTATCTGATCTGGAGGCAGCTGGAGCCACAACAGTTTTAAGCCCTTTTTCCAATTCTGGCCTCTAAAAAAGACATTTTTGAGAGCTAAGAAGAATGTTTATAGCATATTCACAGGCATGGGTGTCTATTCAAGTCTTAAGTCTTACAGAATTGCTAAAACAGGAGATTAAATTTGCCCTTTTTCATTTACCCATTCTAAAGGGAAAAGATGGGAATTTAAAGTGAAGAGACTGGTTTCCACAAAAGGTTGAGTAACTCAACTGACGCTCTTGTTCACGTTTCACTCAGAGGATCTCCAGTTACAGGAATGCTCAAGCGACCCGAGATGACTCCTAAGCTCTCAAGCTCAGGCGCATTTCTGCCCACACCCCTTTGTGTATCAGCTCCCTTCCCCTGTGCCCTGATTTCCACACTGAAGACTCTCCAACCCATGGGCTGGGGACATGGTAACTTACAATTGCAGGAAATACCACCAAAATGGTATTTCCTCCTCCCTGACTGTGAGGTGGCTTTGCTGCTGCTAAAAGAGAACCTTGTGAGATAAAACTCAAATGTGCTGTTTCCTAAAGCCTTCTCTCCTGGGTATATCTGGACGACTCCTGCTGCTGGAAAGGATTTTTTTCAGTGTGAAGTGTTCTGATACTTCCATGAAAATCAGTGGTAAATTCAACAGCAGCAGGGGAATGCATGCATATCCTTCAAGCCCCACACATTCACAGCTTGAAGTGTGGGCACATGAATAATGAGGTTTCAGAATCTGAGGGACATTCTGGCTATGACTATTCAGCTTCTTTCTGTGTCTGTTAAAAATAAATTGCACATACTTCAACCATTTGCTGTTTTTCAAACTTGGCCCATGCAACTTTGTAAATGATAGTACACAAAGAGGTTACCATGGGCAAGTTTGTTACCTTTTTTTTTTTAAAGCACTTTGGGGTTTCTTAAAATCTTTGACAAATGTAAGATTCAAAGCAGTAATTTGTACAGACACTTCATGAACTCACTGTTTTCTAACATGTCTCAGCACATGGAGTCACTGCACATTGTTAAAAAGGTGATGGTGCCAATGTGGCTTTTTCCAAAGAATCCTGTCAGTTTAAGGACATATGGGCCTTGGAGTGTTTGCATATGTCTGAATGGGAATACGCATCTTCACTGTGGCAGCTATAAGATTATCCAATAGATTTTGTTCTCAGTTGCTTAAAAACATAAGTACACAAACAGAAGCTCATCACAATGAGCTAATTTCAACTTCTGTTTCGATATTTCTAGGCTTATTTTTAATTTTCAGAATGAAGAATCGTGATACCCCAGGTCCCTACTGGAGTATACACACAACAACACAGTACCACGGCTCCTCTAGGAACACTTGAATCCCAGGAGTCACTGGCATACCATTGCCCTGATATGTGTCAGGGTATATCGAATATATGACATATTTTCAGAAGAAAACTTCCACCAGCCTGATTTAAAGAAACTCCTCTCCTGGCTCAGCCATGCCCTCTGTCCCTCAGGGACATCCAGTAAAAGAGACTCAAGAGGAACGCTAAAACACGGGCTTATAGGAAAGTTTTAGCCACAAACTTATCTGAGCAACAGCTGTCAACATTGAACAGAAAGGTAGATTAAATCTACCAAATTATGAGATTTTTTAATTGTGCACATTATTTTTACAAGTGAATGCAAGCTGGCATATATCTCTGGATGTGTATGGCTTTAGATGTGCAAAACTTATGCCATAGGAAAGAAAGTCTGTGTCCTGCCTAATTAACTTGAGAGCAGCTGACATGTGGGGTAACTTTTGTCTTACCTTGGTCCTGTCGAAGGAGCATAATAAAAAAAAAAAAAAACAAGCCAGAGGTGTGACAGGTTCTGGACACCCATGAAATGGAGAGATACAACTGTTGTTACAAGAGCTCACAATCTAAGTATTAGACCTTGCAAGGGACTTGAATAAGCTGACTGTAACTCCTGACATTTGAGGCAAACTACGAATAAAAATATTTGTGTGACTTAGGAGCTGTCATGGGCTCAGTCAATTTATCATAATTGGTGCTGTGTTTGCAGGGACACCTCCTTCCCTAATATCAATCAGCAGACTCATAATTTCTATGCTGAGGATCTGCCTCACACCATGTGCAACCTTATGAAATTTACATTTCTTATACATTTCTTCTGATTTTTCCTAAATATTTTGGTCTCTTTCTCAATTTTTCTCCTAGCTAGGAACCATGAAGTTACAGTGAATTATACTGTCAGTGAAACCATAAATTGTTGTAGGAAGATACAACCTCTTTTTGCTAGTTATCAGCCAAGAGATCCCTTACAACTATTTGTTTGTTTAATGATTTTACATACATTATTGCCAGGCTGACTGACAGTAACAAAGATAAAACAACAAAGAAAAGGTAAATAACAGGAAATAGAAAATGAGGAAATAGTACAAACACTATTAGGAGCTCCAATGGACCACAGACTAAGACTGAGAATGATGAATGTGATAATCTGAATATAAATGAATTCCAAATAATTCTTCCTTGTTGCTCACGTTTGCATTTATCTACTTGATTTGAGTAATTTGTATAACTGGAATTTCCCGTAAAAAAACATGATAAAATGCTTTGATTCCAGCATGTGTATCTCCATGCATGAGCTAGTCTGGAAGAGTCAGAAGTATGGTAATGAAGTAAGAGTTTGAAGTCTATGTACAAATAAGGAATAAATAAAATAATGAGGAGAAAGCAAGTGAGACTGCCCCTTTCCAGGAGGTATCCTCTCTAAGAATTCTTGGTGAATGTAACTCCAAGAGGCCCTGGTCATAAAACATCAAAGACAAAACTAAGGCACGCTTATATTAATCCAGCTTTTGAATAAATTATACAACCAAAGCTTTGACCAAGAAGGATTATTAAATAATCCATGATCAATTTGGTAAGTGATATCTTTTCCTTAAGAAAGACAGTTGGAAAGAGCTTTTGCACAGAGGGCTCAAAGGCCCTGAAAAGACATCCACCATGCCCAGTTTGCTAAAGAAGAAAAGACTCAGCTACAATCTGACCTGCATCAGATGAAGTTTTACAGTGGGTGAAGGCTACGGTCTCTTTTGCATTAATTTTCATCAGATTTACTCTCTCTTTTAACTGCTGAACTTTGGCATTACTAAACTGGCATCCAAGTCTGATGAGAAGAGGAAACAGAAACTTAGTGTTTCAGAATGAGCAATGTAAATTTGTGTTTGTAACAGCTGAAGCTGCCTGACACTCAGCTCCAGGTTTTTTCAGAGGTTCTGTTTTCCTGGCCATAAATGTTCCCAACTATTAGCCACTGAAATCTCAGCATGGTTTAATTTCACAAATGTAAGAGACATCTCTGGGCCTGATCAGACTTCGTGATGGGCTGGTAAACTTTCACACAGATTGAAATCCATATCAGTTCATCACCTGTAAATCCTCATGTCTTAAGGAGTTCCTGAAAAATGTTGCCTCTCCTGGGGCCAGAAGCTGTGGAATACCTTACACCACACACTAACAAGCAAAATATCTGTTCGTATTAGTGACCCTCTTTATGGACAGATCTTTCAATGTCATCTCACACCAAAGGCACAGCAATGGGACTACTTGCACCCCTCTAATACAAGGGACCAATAATTTGGGAAGATTAGTACTAAAGGCTCAAGGAAATTTAAACTGGGGTTGCCCTGAAGTTCCTTTGCTGGAGATAAATAGTAAGTATTAATCTCCAGCATGGTGCTGTTAGTTCATCAGCAGCAATTGCCTCTTTGGGCGCTCAAAACCATTGGGACCATACTCCATAGATGGAGATCCAATCCATAGGCTCATGATCCACCAGCTGAGCAAACCACCATGCTGAAATAAACAGATACTGCCTTAGGAGCTTGAAATTCAGTCTTGGTTCACTGAAATACACCTTAATGGTCTAACTGAAACCAAAGGTTCTAATTTCATTCGAGATTGAATTTTCCTGTGTAAAAAAGCTCAAAACTCTTTCACCTCATAGTAGATTTGCTACTGACTTGCTACGTTACTGTGGAGAAACCATTTTTTACTGCAAAAACAAACACATTTTTTTCCTTTTAATTTATGGCACCAGTGAAATTGCTTTCATGCAAAAACAGTATGCATGAAAACAGAAAAAATTACATGCTCAGGATTTCCTTTTGTATCTGTAGGCTCACACAAAACTTTGAAGTTTACAGAATAAATCTAATATTTTCTAATGTTTGTGTGGTTCTTTAGACTAGGACCCCATGGTCTCTATATCAGCCCTGAGGTTTACTTCAATTTAACAGAAGAATTTGATGTAAAAATTACAATAAAAATGAAAGAAAATCCAATTTTCAAAATCAGTTTAAATTGCTCAAAATGTGTATTTTTTTCTATAAAGGACCTGAATTCAACATGAAAGAAAAAATAGTTTAAAAGGTTATTTTTCTTCAAGTGGAACTGAACCAATTTCATACATTACATATATTTCTGGTGCCAGGTGAAATAAGAATTTAATTAAAATGTGGTATGATAACATAAAGTAGTTTTGCTGTTGCAGCTCTGGTTTTCCTGTTGGTTCTTCTGTTTTTCCCATCCCTTATTTTCTCCAAGGTAAGAATGATATTTGTTTGGAAGTAGCCATACAAACAGTGAATATAACAGAATCACTTCCCAGGAGCAAAGGAAACGGAACTGCTGAAGTTACAATGTAGGTGACATTACTGTGGCTTTCTTCTGCCATAACTGTTTCAGTCAAGAATAAAACCTCTTCTTATGCTAACTGCAGAAGAAAAAAGGTGAAATTATTTTTTCACAAAAATCTGAAAGTCACTGGAAGTTGCCTCTTATAACTTTAACTGGTGTGTGTTACAATCCTTCCAGAATTTAAGTATCTCAGCCTTTCTTAGATTGGAAGACTTAGTTGTCTAATAAAGACTTAGCTGTGTGATAATAACCATTAGCTACATTACAGCTCTCATTACAGCTTAGAAATACTGGATAGCAGTATGAAAGTATTTAAAAAAGGAATGGCTGACCTAATTGAACTTTAGCATTAGTACAAAGAGGTTTACATTCTTGCCTATGAAAGCTCTTTGGGTATGGAGATGTTCACAGGTTTGAAATATTGAGAGTTTAGTTGAGATAGTATTTGTTGACTGAAGGCAAATTAAATAATAAAATATCTCATTACAGAGTACTAACTTTCACCTGAAGTGTTCATATGTTTCTGTTTTTATGAAAGGAGTCAGAGCTAAGGGTTAACCGAATTTTTGAAAACCTGGTCAGCTATTTGACATAACATTCCTACCGGAGATGTGACGGTAAGTCATAACCACAACTCCACAAAGTCATGTCTGCATTGGCCTTGCCAGACCTGCTGGTCAATATACAAAACAAAATCTGTAGAAAAAATTGCTTCAAGGAGTCTGGCAACTGCAAAGGCATTGTACCCCTTCAAACCTAACACCTAGGAGTCTTGTCAAGTGATGTACACCCTGTCCAATGAAGGTTTATGAAAAATCAAGGATTCACATAACCTCCTCTCTTCCCAAGTTCACTTGATGGGTTAATTAAGTCACAGCCTCTCCACACAGGAAGAATCTGGAATATGCACCCTGCTTCTGTCAGGATTCAAACATATAGTGATGACTGAAGTCTAGAAATCTACCAGGTTAGTGACTGTAAGCCTGCATAAAGTGATGCTTCCTAAATCTTAGTGCAACACTTTCTGTAGTTTGGTTACCCCAAAATAGGTTTAAAAATCCATGAATCACTGTTATAATGTTGTACAGTAATCATTTGATGTGTATAATTTATATAATTAACATAATTTCTTGTTATTAAGGAAACATTCTCATTATTTAACTTTTAGCTTATTACACTTCAATACAGACAGCATTATATTTTCTTGAAGGAGAGGCAAATTTCCCATATTTACTCTTTCTGTTGAAATTGGGAAATCATAAGAACTGCTTCTCATCACTACCCTTGTTAAGCTTGGGGTGGGGAATTTGAAGAATGAGGTGAGTTGTGAGTGAGAAAGGAGAAAAGACAATGAATTTTATCTTCAGGCCTTGGCAAGTGCTACTTGACACTCGCTGTGAGGACAAGCTAAGACCATTACTTTATTTCCCCTAAAACAGTGAACCTCATTTTATTTTATTTACCTGATTTTTCAAATAAGAAAACTACCCAAGCATGCTGCACCTCACAGCCACACGAGTTAACCAGAATCAGATCAGACTGCTGCCTCCATCAAAAACCCAGTCCGTGGAGCCACGATAAATGCAGGCGATGGTTGCCAGTGCACACTGATGCATTACCATTACATGCACTGCAGTGAGGGATCACGTTGCGCATAGACAAATCATTTTTCTGCGTTATGTCCTTTGGAAATCTTTTACTCAATTGCTCCCTTCTCCTGGGAAGCACAGGGTTTTGAAAACACAGCCAGCATACTTTGAGGCCATCCAAAGAAGGTAAACAATTATTGATATTTCACTTCATTCTTTGTAAATAAAGTGCTATGCTACAACTCACAAGAGCACGCTGAGTACACACTGGAGATCAAAGAGGAAATGTTGCCCTGTTTATTCTTCATAAATGATTGAATATGATATTTCTCTTATGTTACTGTGCATTTTTCTCTTTGAAAGGCATTCTAGCTGGCCACGCTGCAATGTGCATTTAAATGGCCATTCTTGCTCCGTTTTCACTGCACAGACCTACTGGCACCAAATCATTTGCAGCCCACTGGGTTTAAGCCTGGCAGTGTAAGACATGGCTAACATGGATTAGAAGATGACACAAAATTATGGAAGAATGCATTTAATAAAGCATATTTCTCTATAGAGCTGATGCTAAACAAAATTCCTAATGTTTTACCAGCGAGGGCTGTAAACCTGACAATGCTGCTATTCTAATGTTCATGTAAATTATAATTTTATGTCAATAATTTGCCTTTCATTAACAATATTCATAGAAGCTGAAATCATTACCAAAAGTAAAGTTTCTTAGTGTTAGTCTATTAACATACAAGTAATAAAAAAGTCCTTGTTTTAAAGATTGATAAATAAGTACTTAAATTTATTGGATGTAGTAATACGTGGTTCAGCTAAAGCCTGGCTTAAATTTTCTAGTGAGAAAAATTCTGATTTGAATTGTGCTGGGTCACACAGTAAAATTATAAATCCATCAGTCATGTTAGCTAAGATTAGAAATACAGCAATGGGCTGCTGCATTCCACAAGTTCTCCTCTGTTGCATTGGGTCCAATACATACACTTTATGTTTCCTGAAAGCACTTTGGACTGTTTCACAATGAATTTAATATCTTGTTGGCTCTAATTCAGTAAAACACATAAACAGAATTTAAGTAGGTGAATAATTCCCCCCCAGTTTCAGTAAGATTTCTAACATGCTGAGAATTAAGCACATAGTTAAATCTTTATCTGTTTGGGAGCAACTGCCACAGAACTAACCGGCTGGTGTTCTTACTAAAATGCACAGTGCAGTTTTAAAATGGTCAGTATATTCCAAGTTGGATAATTTCATTTTATGATTGAAATCAATCAATTAAAGTAAAAGACAGTGAATGCTTGGAAATTAAAGAAGAAGCTTTATCATGTTTTTTTCACTTCACAGATCTCTTTAACTACATATTATTGTTATCTTAAAGGCTCTTCCCCATGACCATTGCTACTACTGTATGGCTGTCTGATGAATCTATGTGCTAGAATTCCAACTGAGCTTTGAAACTTCAGGAAGTGATAATAAGTTCATGTAAATCCTAAGACCAACAAAGTCCATTAATAGGCTGAGTTTCAAAACTGATTTTACCATCTACAGCACAAGAAACTTAGAAGGAAAGAAGGAAAAAAGAAGAAAATTTAATTATCATTTACAAATGTTCTAGGAAAAGAAATAGCAAGTAAAGAAAAAAGAACAGCATTGTTTAGGGTTGTCTAAAGGGTTGTGACTAGGGAACACAGTATTGAAAGGAAAAAGGAAAATTAAAGGAGGTTATTAGGAAAGTTCTCGGACAGCCCAACCCATTATTTTGAAAATATGCTGCTACAGGAAACTTTTTCAGATATGAAAGGGGGAACCGGAAAAAAAAAAGGATTTGGATTCTAATGTAAGACGCAGCAGCATACTGGGAGAAGGAGAGCCAGGAAGATCAATATCCTTCAGTTTGTGTGATTCAGAACGAGCTGCTTTGCATTTTCTCATGCACTCAAACACTCTGAAACACAGGGAGAGATACCATGGGAAGCTAGGACTCTTTAGTGCAAATTTCACAGGGTACTGCATGTATTAAAGCATTCCATTAGCCACTGAGATAACTCCAAGATAGGCCTGTTATGTATATAACTGTATTTATCTTTTTCTCTCTCAGGAATGTGGATCTGACCAAACTACTTAAATGCAGACTGAAATACACTGCAATAATTCTCCATGAAAAGTTTGACTTCCAATTATTCCAGCTAGATTTCTTTACAAGGCTCAGTGTCTCTTGTCTGGCAGCAAGCCTACAGCCATGGCAGTTCACCTGAGGCTGTGAGCCTGTCAGCTTCTCCTGCGCTAAAAGAGGTCAAGCCAGGACTCTGCTTAAATAAGAGAACATGACAGATTTGAGTCTCTGTTCTGCTAACGGTGTCAACCTTTGGATGATGCAGAAAAAGAGTTTCTTTTGCCACTGACAATCCCATAGCAGTTGTGAAATGAGGGTCTAATAGCCTCTGTGTTCTGGCCAAATTCCAGGGAAGATGATTAGCTTTTCAGTGTGTAAAAATCCTTGGGATTTCAATTTGGTATGGTTTCGCTCCCTGTCAGTCCATTCCAGTGGTAGATGAAAACCGAGCATACAGAGGTTAGAGGTGTCTTTGAAAGTGAGGTTATTAGGTTACGTTATTTATTTATCGAGTGTATTATTAAGTTCTTTCATCTTAATTTCTTGTGAGGTTTTTTTTCCTGAAAAGCTGCTGAAGCAAAATGGGTCTGCAGTGTTAACACTGGAAAAAGGGTAACAATTCTAAATAAGCTCCTACATCCAGTTATTGAATTGGAAAATGTTAGGATTACATGTCCTCATATTTCAGAAAAATGTCTGTTCTGCTTTTCAGGTGCTTATTCCTTCATCCTCTAAAAACACATGCCATACATATACCATTCAATAGATTTACTTCAGATTTTTTTGTCTTTGGTCCCTTCCTTTCTTGCAGACATCTTTGAATATGATTTTGAAACCTTCTGTTGAATTATGTTGAATATTCTTTCCTTTTCTTCTACATCTCTGAGAAACTAGGCAGACATGATGGAACTTTCCTTGCATAAAGACTTTGAAGTAAGGGCACAGAATTCTCTTTTTAACAACTAGTATTAAACCCATTTTCAGAGTGTAGCAAGGGCAAAAAGCAGCAGAAAGGGGCACGCCCCAGATATTGCTCTCAGTCAATGATTTCTTGTCATCCAGGTTGTAGCGAGACACAAACCTGAGGCTATTGCAAATTGTATCAATGGCCTGGTTTCAGATGCTTTAGGATCAACGAGGAATAAAGATTAGCTCAGGTTGCCCTCAAGGACAACAGAGACTGACTTGAGTATTATACCAGAAAGCAAGGTACAGTTTTCTGCGGAGGGTCTGGCACTAAGACTGGGTTCAGTTTTCTCCTTCTCCCACAAATGTCCTGTACAACTTTCAGCACACCACCCTGCTGCCTCACCTTTTCCCTGTTTACAAGCTGGTGGAAGCAGTTTACTGCGTTTCATACCATGCACCTAAATGGTTTTGCTACCCTGCTTGATGCAGCATACCTAATTGTACAGAAATGTGAGCTTCTAGGAACTCGTAGTTCTGCTGAGGAATTTTCTGGAGCTTTATTTTGGTCTGTTATTTGCTGAGGCATTTTTAACCAGCACGGAAAAGAACTAACTGTCCTCTGGTGTTCAACACTCAGCTCCAGCTCTTGCTCCTGATACGACTGGAGGGTGTTTTCATGGTCTTAACAAGCTTAACATGTACGCATAGAGACTTAGCCCAACAGTAAGATTTTAAAAATCTCAAATAATTTAATGCAACCTTGCAATTTCTTTATATCCTTTGTAGGTTCCCACGCCCTACTGAACGTAAGTGATTTCAGAAATGGCTTTATAAGGACTTCCACAGGCAAGCAATGTTTGACACCTTGCAATGATTGCTTACCTTAAAGGGAATTTATGCATCTAGAAAGAACAATAGGCAGTGATCATGTCAGAATGGAGCAATGCTTACACCTAACAGCAAAATGCAATCAAAGGGAACATTTGCTCTTGAGAGATTTAGAACATTCTCTACCAGTGCGATTTAGCATAAATTCATTAAAAAATGCAGCCTATATTGATTTAAACTCACCAGGACTCTTTAAGTTCTTCAGCTCTTTGTGTACGTGAGAAAGAAAAGTAGACCTGGAACTCACATATCAGTATCTTGCACATCAGCACGTCAGTATTTGGGAAAAAGAAATGTACAAAACATATGAAATGCTTTCTGCTGAATTGTATGTTCTTTCTAGGAATTCCAGAAAGAAAATACACATTTTTATGCTGGCACTGACAAATTAAAAAAAAAAACAAAACAACAACATTAAAGTCAAGCTTATTTCTGAAATACCTTAAAAGCATCTTTTGATAACACTGAAAGTTTTCTGGTATTGTATTCTGGTAGCTTTAGGAAAGAATGTGAATTTTGGTGGCTTTGCAATTTTATGTGACTTTATTGGCAGCAAAACAAAGTTATTAAAAGATGACTAATTTGATTGCAGGCTATACAGCATGTATATTCAACAGTCAAACTACTGGGTGATCTCTGGACATTTCTTGCAGATACAGATAATACAACCATTTATGTATCTACTTAAATCTCCATTATCCGTACAATTCTTCAAAAAGAGAGCATCTGAGAAGAGGTGTAATGCCTGATGGATTTATCTGATCTACACTTTCCTTCACAGCTTAAATTCTTTAGATATCAAACCTAACACAGTGCTAAGGAGGTGTGCAAAAGATTGGATCCAGCCTTCCAGCTGATGCTGAAGAAACCACCCATGCAAGACAATCACATAATAACTTAAAAGTTCAAAATACCATCGCATAGTTTTGCTGATACAGGTAAGGTTAAAGATCTTGAGAGAGAGAGAGATGAAGGAATTTAAGTGTAGGCTGGTAAATTCCACCAAAAGCAATATTAAAGTTGTGATTTAACCGTTTTTATAATCTGACCTTTTTTACTTGAGAGGAGTGCAACTTTTCAGTTGGACATGGAAGTTAGTAAAGTGCAGCAAGGACTTTCATGGGTATGGGTGGCGTTGTACACATAGAAGAGCTCTGTGAGCCGGATTAATCTTAAAGTAAAAATAAAACTAAATTATTAAATCTCTTTAGTAATTTGAGTAACATCAATTACTCGAGGCTAATTTTTAGCTCTTGAGATACATGGGAATAAAAAACTGTCAGACTTTTTCCACCAGAACAACTTGAGAACTTCCCTTGCCAAATCCTTGCCCTGGCTAGGGTAAATCAAAAGATAAAAAGACCTCTGCTTCTTATCCAGAAAGAGTTTGGTCCTCAGTTTACCGGGTTCCTTTCCTTTCCTTTCCTAGTCACTGTTCAGGGGAGCTCTTAATCCCGCAGGCTTTGTGTATGCCTTTGAAGCAGGGTTGATAGTATCAGACAGGTCCAGATATTTTCTCAAGCTCCAAAATTCTCTTAATTGATGTGGTAAGTCCTCTATTTGGACACTTTTTGAAGGTTTTTCTTTTTTGTGACATCCACTGTCACATTTCTGAAGGATGAAGGCAGCCATCCCTTTCTTTGATACAGTGGATCCCACGGAGTAGAAAAGGTTGAACAATCAGTTCAGATTCTTTTTAAATTCTGCTAGACATTTGTCTACAAAACTGTGACTCAAGTCTAGTTTTCCTTTTTACACATAGAAGCAGCCAAACTGCCGAAACACTCCGAGCCATCTGGGAGCTGTTCTCTTTGACCGTTCACTACTTGCTATTTATGCTGTCACATTAGAAGACAAGTTTTTATTAAAACTGAAATAAGACCAACTCCTTTATTTTATCATAACAGAAACTTACCAAGCAGCTGTGTGGCATTTGTTCTCATGCTCTTTGAGCACTGGGGGGTTCTGTGTTTATAAACCTAATAATTTTTTTACCAGAAACATGGAAGTGTTTAGTAGACCTTTGCAGCACAAATGCACAAAGCCATTGAGCACTTATAAACTCCACGGAAAGGAGCACAGTCATAACCACTGAGGCTCTATTTGATAGAATAGAATTGGATTTGAATGGGCTTGACTGCAGAGATTTGGGAAGGATGACATTAGTACTGCAGGAGAATTACAGAGACTTTTATTTTATTGCTAGTACCACAGTAACTCTGGTGGGGGTGGGATAGCTTCTTTGAGAACTATGCCTGAAGCAGGTAACTGATTCTTTCGACATTCTGGCATAGTGTTTGGTGATCCATTCAGCTGTTCTGTTTGATGGGCTGTCATCATCCTCATCTAACCCCCAAAAAAGTCTCAACATGATTTCAGCAGTGCTGTGGAAAGGAGGATCCCACGAAAAGCATCTAAGTGCATCAGACAGCACCAAAAGGACCCTGGATGGAATACTGGGGTTGATGTGGAGCACTGTGATTTAGGGACATGGATCAAAAGGCAAGTTCAGAAAAGAGTCATGAAAAGTGATCAGCAGCCTAGAAATTTCTACTTATGAAGATTAAAAGTCATGAGACTGATTAGTATTTAAAAAAAAAAGAACATCTATAAACTACTGCTAAGAAAAAGTGGAATATCTTCATAACACATCAGGCAAGACATAAAAGTGTAAGAGAGCATTTTAGAAAACGGCTTTCTCCCATCTGAGCAGCAGGAGGAAAGAGATAGCAACTTTAATCAGAGGAAATTTAAAATTACAAGTTAAATCTGCCAGTATTCTCTTTGCTTAAATTAATTTGGGGAGGATTGCATCATTGATTTCCTGAAACTCTCGGCCTTATTTTCGATAATATTAGCAGTATGTTACTGCTAATCATTCCAGCTTAGATTAATGACTTCAAGGAAGGGGATGCCCCTATTTGTCGTTCTGAGAACAAGATGGAGAAGACAGAGAATACAGAAACTTGCAATTCTTTAGCAAAGCAAGAGAGTACTCTTGCATTGTACTGAATAATAAAGACATAGACCTGCATGACATGTTGCTTCTTTGTCCTCATGTTCTCATCACTCAGTGGAAAAGCAGAGTGAAAACGAGAGCTGAACTAAAGAGAGAAACAGAAACACAGAATTGATAAGGGAACTACCTAACATTTTGCTCAGGTCTTGTTGGTTTCTTTAACCTACTGGAAGCTTTAGCAACAGCAGTTTTTCCTACAAGGAAAGACTTCGTAAATTTTTTGAAAAAACTTTCAAGAACTAATGTAACTTCTTTCATGAGATTTTCTTTTCAGAAGACAGAACTAGGGCATTTCTATTCCCAGTTTTGGATCTACTCTTTTCAATGACTTTATTAAATTACTTTCCCTATGTCTGTATCAGTTTCCACTTTGTATGGATGCTTTATGGAATGCCAAAATAAAAACCTCCAAGACTACAGGATGTCCTGCAGACAGGCAAAAAAAGGCAAACCACTGACAACAGATAACTGTAATTATTATCATCCCGTAGTAGCCAGAGCCTATGGAGATGGGGGCAGGCCCAAGAAAGGGCTGGCCAGTGCACTCTCACAGACAGAACAGCTGATAGTGAGAATTTAGAAAACCTGTACTGCTGCTACATGTAACCAAAGCTTTGCTCACCTATTTCAGCTGTGAGCTTTTCCTCTTAGAGGGAATGCTGTGCTCTGGGACACTACAAGGTTTCTCAAGGGCATGAAAAAGCAGCTAGCTTGGCTGAATGAAGAAATTCAGGAGAACTGTAATCTGGACCATTAACTATTTTTAATACTTCAGCAATGTTTTACTGATGCATTTGGGTTTTCCATTATAAGAATATCCTCCCCTTACCCCCTCTCCAGAATGTGAATCCAGTTTTATTAGAACATGAAAAATATGTCCTCTTCTTGCAGTGATGTGGCTGAGAGGAATAAAAGATGGCTCTGATGATCTATCCTCTCAATTGCACTAATAACATCTCATTTTTTCCCAACTTATCCTGTTGCTGCTGATAGAAGTGTTTCTGCTACTGCTGTGAGGCGTCACTGTGATTATTGCTGTTCCCTTAGTGTCTTTTATGCTCTGGGATCCAATCCAGAAAAGCATTCTGTTAGAGGAGATTTACGTGGCCAGATTGCACAAAGAAAAATGATAACGTGAAGAGCAGCCCTATTTTTTACAAGGACATATTTACAAGTCTAAGACATCATGCCAGAAATAGCTTTCCTTGTAACACACAGCTCACTAAATCTAAAACTAGCCCAACCTTTGGGTTTTCTTAACTTGGAGTTCAAGAAGCTTCAGTGTGGTCATAACTACCAATAAGATGAAGATTACAAAATTTTCCAACAAACAAACAAATGAAAACCCCAACAAAACAAACAACACCACCTCCCCCCCACATTTATAAACATTTTGACACATTTAACTTCTCTGCCTCAGCTGACGCAAAAGTCAGTAACCTACTAGATAAAGATGCTTTTGCTGGAGCAATAATATCATGTTTTCTGTGAAGTTACTGGTTTAGTAATTTTGTGCTTTGTTACCAGTATTCTTGTAGGAAACACATGATTTTTAATATATTTTTAAAAAACTTTTAATAGTTCTGAAATATGTCTAAATATTCCCTGTCAGCCCTTGTGGTTCCAAAGCTGACAGTCCTAAGTGCACATATACCATTGATATATATCTGTCACTTCACACCTGGCTTCCATTTTTGAACTGCATTTTAATTACTTCAGACTGTTTTGGTAAATAAATAAGAGAGATCTCAGTCCTTATAAAATGGATATGTTTCTTCCTTATGCATGCACTTTGTTATTCTCTTCCTAGCCCTTCACAATTTTTAAGATCTTCTCTTACCAATGGGTTGCTATAAGATGCCATTTTTTCCTTTGGAAACAATAAACTTCATCGGGTTGCTATAAGATGCCATTTTTTCCTTTGGAAACAATAAACTTCATCAATCTTTTTTCATGTTTTAATCTGAGACTAGAATATTATCTTGGCCAGAAATAGATCATGATCTATATTACAATCATCAGTATGCCATACTCATCTGAATAAACACCTGTAAACCATTTGCTTCTTGAAAATAGTGTACCAACAACTACAAAATATATTCCAAATTCTCATCCTAGTTAAGATGGTGTAAATTAGAATGAACTGAATTGACTGCCCCATTCATCATTTTTGCAGGATTAATGTCTTTCACTGTTGTGAAACCAAAGCAATGACATCAGTCCTTTAGCATTTGATACTTTTGCATACTAGAATAGAAAAGAAAGAGTCAACACAACTAGTGTAAATTATGTATTTTATACAACAGTGTTTAATCGATACACCAGTTATACTTTAACATGTTGTTTACCCAGGAAATTCTAAACTGATACTGACAAAATCTGGCTACAAAACAGCAGCACCAGCAGCTGGGGTAAAAGAAGCAACAGCTTGCTCATCTAATGCAGCCCTAGCAAATGCAACTGAAGCTGAGGAGCTTAGGAGAGCGAGGCCTATATTAAAGCACATAACCATCTGTGGGACCGCTCTCTTCTTTGTGTTCTGCCCCAGTGATATGTTAATTGTGCATCTGCATCCTGGCCTCAAGGAAGGATTTCAAATGCTCTACAAATATCTGATGGCATACCATTTGTATCACCAATTTCGGTTCAGGAGCCTGAAAATGCCCGTGATGCTTAACTTTGAGATCAAATAACATATTTTACATGGGTGCTGAGGGACTGTGTGCTAAAGGACAACATACTTCTTTAATTGGGAAATAGCTTTCAAACTCCACTGTGGGTTTTTTGATTATTACCTAACCAGGAAATTGCTGTTTAATAGTGGAAACAACTGCTGGACTGAATGTAGGTGTTTTGCTGGAAAAGAATGCCTGCCAAATTGGCCCAGGTGTGTTCTGCTGTGAGCCAGGGCTTTGGGCCAAGCTCTGGGGTGGGGAGGGCCCTTCCCACCGTGGTTCCTCAGGAGCGGTTGGACTCACCAGTGTCTCGGTGACCCTGGGCAGTGGAAGCAGCTCTCAGGGGATGACACTGATAGCACTCACACCATCAGCACCTCATTCCCTGGCAGCTGCTCTGCTTCTGCACTCGCATCTCTTTGAAGGGGAACTGAGTAAAGAAATCTGTTCTCAGGATAATGCTTGCTCTGACCGGTTTCTCTGTGAGTTTAACTTTCAGCAGCTAGCAGGATTTTGAAAAAATCACAAGGCCACTGGCGCTCCAGGAACATGCAATTAGTTCGATTTATAATAAATTATCTATGAATTCACAGTAGTTAACATTATGTTTACATTCCTGGGAATTGTTATTACTAATAGTGGCGCAGTTGGAGAATGTATATTCTTAGTATCCCTAAATAATTGCATTGACTAGCTCCTACAGTGTCACTATAGGTGTATGGAAAATCAAGTTCAGAAAAACTACCCATGGAAATCTCTCCCTTCATTCTCCAGGAAAAGAAAAAGGACTATTTTAACAAATAATTATTCTCCTTTTCCTTTTCCAGAACTAATTCAAATGAAAGCTAATGTGGCTAATAAAGTAATTATAATTGAATGATACATTTCAGGTGTGTCAGAGTCTTCCCAGAAACTCAGACAATGAATTCCCATTTAAGTCTCCACGTTCTGAATTACTTCTTTAATCGGATGTGCTGCAGCACGGCCGATTTGCAGCACATCATTCAGGATGTAATGGAGATGCAGGAACATGTGTGACGGCTCTTTAGAGAGCCCTAGAGAAGTGTTCTACAAAGGGTAGATCAGTGAAGCAGCATAGTGCAAATTCATTGCTGTCATACCAGACTGCTCCTCAGTCTACCAGCTCAAAGGTGCCCAGGGAGCTGGTTTTGAACAGATAGTTCCACATAAGTGTTTCATTAGCTGTACATACTTCCTCAGCATGCTGGTGGCTGAAGGACAAATTAAATGGCAACAGAAAAGTTGAAACTCATTTGTCTTCTAACGGACCGGTATCTATATCCTAAATAAAACCAGGCAGCTTAGCAAAGGGTAACTGAAGATTAGAGATTTGGAAACTCTCTCCATGGGTACTCATTGTCTGAGATGTTATTTATATATTTTATCGAGTGTCTGTGTGTGTCCAAAACATGTGAAACTGCCCAGAGAGGAGGGAGCAGAACCTGGGACATTCTCTCGCTCACTGATCACTAGGAAATAAATTGTAGCTGTCCGAGAGCTTTCCCTGAGACTCCAGAACTCCCAGTGAGCACAGCTCTTTTCCCCAGAGTCTGGAATTAGCTGTAGTTTAAAAAGTCCTGCTGCAGGTGAAGAATAGACTGTGATTCTTCTCAAAGACAAGTGGTAATTAAATTCCACATCCTGGGGAAGCACTCAGCCAATGAGTTATTGCACAAAAACACAGCAGCAGCAATTCTTCCTCTGGCTGCATTTCAGAAGGGAAAAAGCAGCAACTTCCCTCTTCTCCAGTGTTCTTCCCAGCTTTGTTCTCAAAATAAAATGTAATCCCAATGTTCCCAGAGTCCTGAAATTCCTGGATTTAATTTTATTGGGAGCCTCAAAGTTTTATATTAAACAATGCAGTGCTTAGGTCCCTAAGGTCTAATCCTTCATGTGTCAGCTAAAAATAAAAGGAATATGTAATAAGCTGTGAAAGACAAATGAAAAACTTCTGTAAGCAAAATTCTGGCTGGGATGAGTAAACCTCTCAGCCTAGTCCAGAAAAGGTGATGAAACAAGTAGTCTAATTTAGTGCTCAGAACTAGTTCCATTTTACTCTTTACTCACACATCTCATTCTGGACCAGTGTAAGACACAGAATGACAAACTTCACAGGAGACACAGAAGGAAGAAGGGCATGAGAAACATTACCCTGGGACCAGAACAGAAGACTGACAAATGGAACTGGCTATTTCAGGATGATCTACTTAATGGAGTAGGTAGAACTATAGGAAATGAATGAAGATGGAGGCCTAAGGGTAAAAATTGAGTGATATCAGGGAAATGGAGATGAAGTGTGAGTTCGGCATGCTCTTACAGGATTAGGCTGCAAATATTAAGGGATTGTGCGCTAATCCCTAATTATTCCATTATGTATGCTACCTGTTATGCATTAGGTATTATTGCTGTCATTATTTTTTCATCTGAGTGGTTATTTGGCTCACCAAGATAACTTTTAGAAACTACAGCATCAAATGCAATTTAAACCACAAGGGCTAAAGAAGGTGCTGCAAGTCTCTGCTTCTCAATAGCGTATTTATTCCTAGAGGTTTAAAGGAATGAAGATTTTATTCTGGCTATGGTTTGATTTTAAGCATTTAGAGCAATTTCTCTGATGCAAACCACGTGTAGTAAGGTACTGACATAATTTCTTCCACAGAATATATTTGCACCAAGGATCTTGCAAGATAGATCAGTCTACAAGATGTCATTCACCTTGAAAAAGAACAATTTGCTCTACACCAAGTAAATTCTAGTCACAAGTCCAACATCTAGTTCTATAAAACTTAAAGTATCCACCTTTTCCTAACTAAAAAAGCCAAATAAATGTTCCCTCCTTCTACTTAAAAGCATATTATTCACAGCCCTGAGATTCTAAGTATTAATTTAATCTCATTACCTTACTGGAAAAGTATGTCATTAGAAAACCTTTAAAAGCAGGCACTTGTTCCTAGTCTTTTATAGACAGGTTGAAGCTAAACACTTCTGGATTTGGAAATTAATTTCACTTCACTTGTAGACATTTCCAAAATGCATTACTTGAAGTGGTTTTCCTGTATGAGCTTGTTTTTATTTACCTAGTAAACAGGGCTAGTTAAGCAATTAAAATTTTTTTTTTTATTGTTCACTCTTTTCTATTAATAACTAACAGACAGAAAATAGAAGAAGAGGTGGCATTAGTAATTGAAACTGTTTTCTGTATAGCTTCAAGCAATTACAATAGACTAATTAAACACATGTAATATGTATCTGTTATGGTTAAAAGTATGCTACTGTTCATTTTATCACGTGTATATGCTCACTCAAAAGCACAAAAATGTAGGCATTTCTGTATGATTTGTGTAGAGTAGCTTAGATATTACCCTGAGGAGAATATATTGCTTTAATTACTGTACCTTGGAAGGACTAAATCCATGCATGTATTCCAAATCCAAAGAAGGATACACTGAAGTTTTCCACAATACTAAAATCTGCCAAGGTCGTGCAACAAAAATATATCTATAACAGTTTCTTTTCATTCCTCTTGCTGGGCCTTAGTAATTATGCAAGTTGGAATGAAAGAAACTTCAGGAAAAAGAGGAACAATGAGAAAAAGCATACGGTTGTGCAGCCATTTCTGTGAGGCAGGACCCTGACCCAGGAACAGTTATTTGGGTGTCTTTTGCTACCTGTAACTCACATCAAACAATTTCTGGGGAACATGCAGAAACCTGGGCTTTGCTGCAGAGCAAAACACAGTGGCATGTGTGGAATTTCCTCTATTTCAAACATTGCTAATTCTGTCCCCAGTATTATCCATGAATATTAATTTTCTGTGTATTGGGGAAGAGGCAAACCAAAATAACAGATAGTTCCCTACATTCCTTTGTAGCATAAAATCTCATAAATATTTTTCTCTCTCATACTATGCACGTAGCCCCTAGCACACGGAACAAGGAGAAGATTCCTAAAGTTCTGCTTTGAGTGGAAAAAATATATCCAGAGGCTTTAACACTGGAAAAGCTTTTTATGAGCATGCTGAGATAGGCTTGGTGTAACAATTTATTTGTTGTGACCACATTGGTAAAATCATGGGCAGTAGGGCCCCGCTGCAACCTCTGAGGGTCTCTTGCAAAGAAAAGACTGACCCTTTTTGCAGAATCAAAAGGAAGAAAAGTTAGTAGAAAGCTCTTGTATACTCTCAAAATGAAGTGTTTTTCATTTAAATGGTACAAATTACCTATTCCTTTCAAGCTACTTTGAAAAGAAGCCAACATTTTCTTGAGAAAGAGTTTAAATTCGTAAGTGTTTGAGTGGTAGAATTATAGGGGAGCTCTTTGTTACATATCTACAATACAAACTTCTGCTAGACTAGATCTCCAAGTCAAAGCTACAAGAGGGTGTGCTCCCAGTGACATCATTCTGCAGGAAGAAAATCCCCATAGCTACATTTCTTGCTTCTTTTACTTCTTGGAAGGCTGAAGGGAGCAGATGGAATTAATTTTACACTATAAAGCACAGTTTTGTTAAAATAATCTATGCTAGGAGTGTTTTGCCTAGATCAGCTACAGTGTCAGTTTGATATTAATCTAAGTCTTAGGTTAAGCCAATTCAAGGTAATTCTTTAATTTGGTTTAAGGCTTCTGAGCACAGCGCTGGGTTAATACCACAAAAACCTTTTTTGTATATATGTAGTTCAATTTCTTTTTCTTTTTTGCTCACCTCTCCTTTGCATTACTTCCCCACAAAATTATGTTATTTTTAGTTCCTTGTCGGCAATACACAACAATTATTTGGAGCAGAGATCCTTATATCTTTGTTTGGGCACTCCCACAGCAACAGCAGCAGTACGGATATGAAGTGAGACAATTTCTGACAATTGCAGACAGGGTTGGAAGGGACCTTAAAGATCATCCAGTTGCAACCCCCTGCCACGGGCTGGGTCACCTTTCACTAGGCCAGGCTGCTCAGAGCCCTGTCCAAACTGCCCTCGAACACTTTTAGAGATGGCTTATGAAATACATTTTCTAAACTTAGCTCAAGCTTCTACAGGGGTCAGAAGAGGTCTAAGACATGATAGGTTATACAACAGGAATAGTTGGTGATTATTTTCAAGAAATGAAAAAATTTTTCTTTATATTAGATTTGAATTGGAATATCTTCTCTTTTGAGTTTGCAGTATGCCCAGCCTGATGATACCTTGGTTACCGCTGTCATAATACTAATACTGGCAATACTAATAATAATGAAAATGGTGCTACTTTGTTAATATATAACTACAAGACTTTAACAGCTTAAGATGTCTAAAGTTTTAAAGATGAAGCAATAAGAAAAACGTGATGTAATAAAAAAATTAAAATTAGAGCTTCTCAAATTTATACACCTTTAATGTGTGGATACACAAAAACAACAACAACAAAATTAAAAACAACCAACCAACCAAGCAAAAAAACCCCACCAAACAAACAAACACCAAAATACCCCCCAGAAAAACCAACAACCAAAACCTGCAGAATGTGTAGCAGAACCGCTAAGCATTGCCAGCAACAGAACACAGACATTGCAAGTTGTGCATGTGTGCATGCGTGTATGTAGCTAAATGGACAGTGACTGACATGGTAGAGTGGCTCCTTAACTCATCCTAAGAGCATGAATGTGGAGCAAGGGGCTTTGATTTAATGTAAAGCAGTTTTACATACAACACTTCCTGTTGTGCTGCTGTCAAAAAAAAAAAAGGCAGAAGAAGGTATGAAAGTCCTGAACCAAAGGTAGGATGCTAAGGAGCTGTGTAACGTATCACTTACACAGTCTCCTCTAGTGAGGCTCAATCATAGGTGTCCTTTTGATTTATGACTTCCAGGACAGAAGTCTTCCAAAAAAAGTCTGACTCAGTAGAGGGGAGCCATCCCTAATGAATTTAATTCTGGTTTCTTAGTAAACAATTCTGCTCTTTTCCTACGGTCCAGCGGTGCCCAAAGGATGCACCTGCTGTATCTCCTTTTCCATCCTGATCTGCTCTGCAGCCTGGAATTGTGCTGTTCACTTACCCAGAGCTGCTGCATTCTGAGCTCACCAAACCCGCCTGACACAAACTGCTGGCACCTTATTTGAACCTGTCTGTGGTGCTCAAGTTCCCTGGGGAGCAGGCACACTAATAAAGGTGTCTGCAGTTTTATCTCTGAGGAAGTGACAGAAAACAGGTAATTTTTCATGTCATTATGACACCTTTAAGAAATGAAAGAAAGATTAAATAACTATAACCATACTTCAACAATGTTGGGCCTTCTGGAGCCCAGGTTCTCATTTTAATTTCCAATTGGAATAGAACACAAAAACTTTAACTGTTTAACAATGATCTGGAAGGAATGATGATAGGTTTAAAAGGCAGAGCTGACATAACCTAAATACTACATAGTTGTTTTAGACTTTGAACTGTACAACCATTATTATGAAAATATGAACGTTTACCAAGGTCTTATTTTTCTCAATTTACATATTTCTTGATTTCGTACCTTGTCCTCAGGTGGTGATCTGCATATACATCTTGTAATGTTAGCTGTCTATTTTGCAGACAAAAGCCTGAGTTAGGAACTACTATATTAATGTCACTTGTTGGGTTGGGATTTTTTTTTTTCTTTTTTTTAGTTTGAGAACTGTAACATATAGTGAATATGTTAAAAACATCAGGCCTTCATGGTTGAGTATTTAAAGAGGGAAAAAAGGAAAATAATTTTTTTATCTAGATAGTTTTCTCAACTTTCAGTTACTTTAAATACTATATTATATTTATTCAGAAAAGGCTTTATGAAAAAAGAGGAGCTGTACTTTATTTCTGAACATGAATAGAGGTACTCAAGAGAGCTTTTAGCTGAATTATGTCAAGCTTGACCATAGGGGATGGTTCATTATTGCCTTGAAATTCTGATCCTAGACTTTTAGCCCATGGAGTCTTCAAGACCTTTAGAAGAAGAAACTGAGACAGGAAAAAGCAAGTGAAACGCTTTCAGGTTTCAAAAAGAATTAAAAGTTGTAAAGGCAAAGAACTTATTTTATGAGTTTACAGCTTGGAAATGTTAATCTTAATAATTAGTAGTTGTTATCCTGCTTTCTTTGATAATGATGAACAAAACTAAGCCCTTTTGCCCTTAGAGGATTTGAAGCTCCATTTCTAAACTGCACCCAACAGAAAAAATTCCAAATCTACATAAATCCCTGTCCACCGTGCATTACAAATTCAAACACAGGTGTTTCTCTTCATTATCAAACACATCTTCCTAAAAGGAGATGAGCAGCTGGAGAGCAATTCAGAACCTCTCCATTCCCAAGAGTAAATTGTGATGGTTGGGAATGCTTCCTTTGCATGTCCCTGGATCAGAGCAGCTCACTGGGTGCTCATATGGATTCACAACCCAAATCCAGCCAAAACAGCCAAGCTAAGGCCACGGGATCTTGCCACTCAAACGACACAAAGCACTTTCTGTAGAGAGAACATGCTCTCTATCCTCCAAGTAAAGAACTGGGACAGAAGTTGTAGTATTTTGTGGCAACTTTAAATTAAGAAAAATGTGCCTTCTCTTTTTATGTCTAGTGTGATTTCTTCTTGGATTTCTACTGCTTATGGTAGAAAACAAATAAATATCAATCTAGACAGTGCTCAGTGACAATATATGTAATTGTCTTGCAATCTGAGGATTTTTAATCTGATCTTGCAGTGTTTAAAAAGATTGTGTTGAATTTATAGCATTGTCATTATTATTATTCAATATAACATGGACTCCACAATACAGTTAAATGATCTCAGTTCTGAGCACGATACAGACGAAGTGCAATGAAGAGTTCCTAATCAGAATTAGGTTCTTCACAGATGCAAAATGAATGCATTCATAGTCAAACAGTAAAATTAAATTGCAGGTTACTAGGGGAATTAATCTTGATTTGCAGCTATTTATGATGAATAGGATTCAGGATGCTGGTGTCAATGAACTGCTCCTTACTGAAGGGAGAGATAAACAGCAGCAGCAGGACTTCAGGAAAATTAGCTACCAGACTTGTTAAAATAACTGAATGATGAGGTGCACCAATTAAAAATCATTTAGCAATTTGCATATAGGTAACTCACTAGAAGATCACAGATACCTCTGTTTCAAATTTGCATTTTATCTCTTTGAAGCATATAATAATTAAAATGGCCATTAGTGATAACAAGAATTAATCACATAAATCCTCTCATTCATTTATTTGACATAATGGAACCCAAAGTCTACTTATGTTGTTTTTCTCATAACAAGCAACACCATAAATCTAGAAATTATGAAAATAAAATGCCTTAAATTCCTAGAAAGCGAGAGAAAAATGTTATTTATGCATCATGCCATGGGGATGTGGAGATATGTGTGTGCGTGTATATGGATGTACCTGGCTCTTAAAAAGTACACAGAGGATAGGGAATTTATATCCAGACCATGTCTGAAAGACACACCAGCCTGGAAAGCAGTACCAAATTCTCTATCTCTGTTATGTAAGATAATTAAATGGCTTAATTAAGAAACTCTTTAAGGAGACCAATTTATTATAAACCACAAAGTTCTGATGACTATCAAGAAGGTAATATGCTTCTTTTGAAGATCCACAAAAGGAGGACAGATGACCTTAATTTAAGAGCCAAATAATACAATACCAAATATATAAGCCAGTTCTAGATAAACATATTAATGAAAAAATGTGTTAAAACATGAAAAAAACAACAAAATAGGTCGGAGTATTTTTAAAAGGTAATGATACAGAACACAGACTTGAAAGCTTAGCTATCTATTGCTTTCATGTCTGAGCACATGACAACTTTCATACTCTGAGTATGAAAGCATCATACCAAAATGAATGCTTGTGTGTGCCTCTGTGTTGTACATATCCTAGGGACCATTCCCATAAAAGTGAGGCTGTATTTTAAAATGAAGTCCATTATTCAGGTATTTATATGAGTTCCTAGTTCAAAGCATTGACTATTCCCCTAGAAGTAGCATTTTTATTATTGTGTCTCATCTCTAATTTCATTGAGCCCTCCTCTCTTAGGTAGGATGTTTGCAGAATATGCTCAGAAGAAAAAGAACTGTGTGTGCAGAGGCTTCCATGCCAGAGCTCAGCCTGTCAATGCTGTGGCCTTTTGAACACTCACTAATTGCATAACAAAACTTGAAATCTTTTTTCACAGGTGAATGGCTGACAGCTGCTTAAAGGCTATTTGAAAATTCTGCTGCAATACTTGCAACTGAGTTAGGAAAGAAACAGTCTTTACTACTTTTATGATCAATAAGAAAATTCTTAATTGGCAGTCTTTGCCACTTCAAAACAAGCTTTGAAACACAGGTAAAATAGAAGTTAAAAAGATGCAAACGGCAACAAAATCCAATCTGTGTGTGTTTAAAATATGAAAGACTCAGGGGGAAAGCTGGGGTTATAGTCAAACCTTCTGCTCATATAACAGTAATATTTAATAAAGAATAATGGATTGAAGAACATAGTGGCCTATGCTAAACTCCACAGACACTTTCTTGGAGTCCAAGAGCACTCTGTACAGAAAATATCTACTAAAGTAAAGATCATGTAGGCAGGATTCAGAGTAACTTTCCTGTGGGAGAAATTATTGTCCTGAGTTCTGCATGTACATTAAAAGACACGAACTGAAATTTTCCTAACTTGAATATTTGAAATATTTTTTATACAAATCTTGCCTTTTCTAAGCTTGTCACATGAACATGATGTTACAAAGAACAAAGCCCAGCCCAACAGTTTGCAACAAAACATATCAGCCTTCTGCACACCTCTTCTACACTGGTGTCTCTTTTTCTGACCTTAGGATCAGGTGAATGAGGTAATTCCAGCTTGGGCAAATTTCAAGAAGTTTTACCCACCACTGGAGTCTATATCTTTATAAACACAGATCATTCAGTGTCATTCCACTCTAATCCACTCAAGGAAATCTATTAACAAGAATCTGAGTTACTCTCACCTTCAGGGGCGAGTCATAACAACACTAGATAAAACTACTGTTGAGCCTGGGAAAAAACATCAGAGGATCTTTTACCAAGCAGCTCATCTTTCGCTATAGTTAACAGCAGAGAGTGAGATCATGTTATTATTTCTTTGTGGTGGAAATGAAAGTTCAGGGCATCCATGCTGCATGTTAAATTGGATAGTCAGATTTTTGAACGGTAAATAGAAGCATATGCAAATTTTAGACCAAACTTGCATGTGCAGAAGCCAAAATGAAAATGGAATTCTACTCAGAGATCAGCCTTTGAAATTACATATTGAGAGTATTTTTCAGGATAACTCAAGAATGAGTCGTAACTAATGGTGAGGCAGCATTCATTCTACTAATCTAGTCCCATACTGAATTTTCTCTTTGAGATTTTGAAGAAAGGAGAAGGTAATGTGATATAACTTTCAGCTTTGGATGTACCTCCATGTTAGACACTCAGTGGAGGTCAATTCCAAATTAGCATTAATGCAGGAAAGATGGAAACAAAGGGGCTGCTAGTCCTTGTGGGCTTACTCCATCAGCAAGAGGACCATCCTGAAAGTGAATTAATACTGGTTGTTGATAGGATTAACTGCTAACTTGTCTTATCTTCGGCATTTAGAGATGATTTCTTTAGAGGGAAATTAAAAAGATTTTATTTTGCTATTGGTAGAGAAGTATCCGAGAGGAACTTGCACAAAGGGCAGGGTCTTTCCCACTGCTGGGCTCACACACAGAGCTGGGATGAGCTGCTCTGCCCTGGCCAGGCTGTGTCTCTTTGCTGCTAATGCTGCCTGTTTAGGTTCTGTTGTGCAAAGTGTCTGTCCTTGTGAGGGCTTCATTACAGATGAGATCCTGGCTGTGCTCAGCCTCTTTCCTGGCAGTGACACTGGCAGTTTATTGGTGGTGATGTTTGCCAGTACTCCAGACCCTTTCATTCCCAAAGATGAAGAACCCCATAGCCATAATCCCATCAGCATAAAATATGCAATTACTCAAGAAGGGTCAGAGAGGTTAATGGATTCCTCTGTGTGGACGTAGACTCTTAAAATGATCAGAAGTGTTATTAAAATATGTATTTTAATATCTGATGGGTGGTAGGCTCTGTGAGGTTGATGTTATATTTAAAATTCAAACCCATCAGATTAAATGGCCTGGTGCATATCATGGCAGTTAAAAAAGAATAAAAAGAGAAGCAAAAAAGAACCCTGGTCAGTAGTGTAAGTAAAAGACATAATATAATATAATATATTCATACTCTTACAAACATCCTCGGAGGCAACTTGCATCAGTAATGGCGAAGCAACAGGTACAGCGTGCTGAAGTGGCACAGACAGGGTATTCAAATACAGACACTATGCTTATATTTAATAAGCACAGCAGGTGAACAATTGGATTTGAAAGGGAAATTAAATGGGCTGACCTAAGAGCAGAGGCATTTATTGTCTGGCTCTGTACTTTCTATTCCATGATTACTGCAAAGCTCTTTTGTAAACCAATATGAAGGAACACATTACTGTGATTGTGCATCAGCTAAGCACAGTAGCCACAGTAGGAAATGCAAAAACATTTTTAAAAGTCAAATTCAATCAGGTTTTACCTCCAAGCTTTTATATTCCCTTTTCTTTTAATCTCTTTTCCTGCATGATGCCTGCTATAAGCCTAACTTAGTTTGCATTAATGCTGTTTCTAGATGCCTGATAACACAATAAGGTAGAAAAATTAGCAAAGACTAAGAGGGAGGCAGAACTCTCATTCTAGCCGCCTTTAAATTAAACCAGAAATAACCATTTATCTCGACCTGTAAACGGCCAGCTAATCTTAAATTGCAAGATTAGCTCAAAAGCAAATAAGGACCAAAAATCTTCATCAGTTCTACAATTCTGCAGATGAAAAATAGCTTTACGAGTTGAGACCATCAGTATAACCCTGAACATGAGATGCAGCCAAGGAAAACAATTATGAAGTTTCCCCCACCTGAAGACTAAACTCCAGAAACCAAGCAAATAAAAATACTTAAAACTGGGAAAACATGTCAAAGTTCTTGTGGAAGTACTAATGAGTAGTTTTGTCTTCTCTCCTGAATAAATGAGATTTGTAGCATTTAGCCACTGAACATAGCACATTTTACTGCCCCTAATGAAATTGGCAGAGACTTCCATGAGAAGCTCCCCAGACATAAACCCACATTTCAAAATAGAATGCAAATCATTGAAACCACAAGTAAAATAAAACAGATTATCTAAGAGAGGAACAGAGGATATGAAAGCAGGACAATGGGTGTCACAGGTAATTATAAAGATGCATCTGGTCCCTAGTTACTTTTGACAAAGCTGGTTTTGTGATTTATGGCAGGTGCTTGTTTATAAACCTATTTCAGCACAGACACACTGAAGCACATTCATCATTCTGCCTGGTCTTCATTATTGGATAAATGTCATTTAGACAGAACCTGAATCCAGACTTCTGCTACCTTGACATAAAAATCAGGATCTTCTATTTGCCTGCATTTATTATTTATATATTTCCATTGACCTGTGGAGGTGGGGGGTGTTTGAGAAAGGTTCTACACTCACCCCACAAGGAAAGCAAATGAAAGTGAGTTGAAGTTCAGGAAAAATTGCTGGCAAGCAGTACTTCTTTTAATACTGATATTTTTGTGCCCTGCAGTCGTGTTTTGTGGAAATACAGGATAACCAACATGCAAGTTCGAGCAACTACAACTCTGATAAAAAATCAGAATGGTTTTGTTTGGGTTTTGGGATTTTTCTGGGGCAGGGATGGGCAGGGGAGGTTGGGATTTTTTGGTTTATTTTAATGCCTTTTTAAATGCACTTTTCAAACCATGAGGTTTGACATAGTCCAAAATTTTTCTTATCCCATACCATGGAAACCTGGACCTGAGGAATTGTTCCATTACTGTGGCATAGAGCTGTGCAATCGTCTCAGGTGAACAGCACAATTTCAGTTTCTTGATTTTTACCTCACTGAATATTTTTTGCTGGAAACAAAGCTAAACAAAGAAGTCCAGCAAAAACCAGAGAACAGAACCCTTTGTAGATTGCTACAATCAATGTCTGGAGTCCACCTTGCTAGGAAATCTAAAGTTGCATAACAATATGATCTAGTTTTGAAAGTTTGAACAGTCAATAAACAGCTAAACATAGAAAAAGGAAGTTGAACAGCTTAGAAATTGTGCACATGAAGCATATATTTAGTTTTTTAGGAAAAGTTATGATAGTAGAGAACATGATTTTTATTATAGTTATGGATTTAATGCAGAAACTTTGAGGCAGCATATTTTCGTGGAAGGAGGAATGAAAATATACGGGAATAAAAGTTGAATGTCTAAAATTCAGCTGCATCATATTCTTCCTTTGCTCAGTTTATTAAGTTATAAGCCCAAGTAGTTTCCCAACTGTTAACCATTACAGAACTTAAATAACTTATTATGAAAAGAAGACATTAAGGAATATATTTCTAAAAGAACAAACAAAAAAGCCTTTTAGTCGCAATTAAATCTTCAGAAATTTCTCATTGTGAAAGCCAAGCCAATATCACAAGGTTCTTCAAATCAGAGCCCCGATTTCAATAAGCAGGATAGAGATAGAGTTTCTCAATGGAAATAAACATACCTTAAATACTATCTGTTATGAAGAAAGTCTCAGCCATCAAGTACACAAAAATCAAAACTCCGAGGGAATTTTTAAAAATAGTTATACATTTACAGACCATCCCAGATATAGAATGAACCATATGAATTATTGTCTGGCTCTGGAGCTATTTTGCTGAATGCTGACAGATTGACAACATGACTACTAGAAACCTACAGGGATTATAAAGAAACTCACAGGAAATATAAAGTAAAAATGAAAGACTGTATTTCATTTTACTTTCAAAGTAATTTCATGTATGGGACTAATACAGAAAAAATAACCCACTCTATAAGGCTAACAAAAAGCCTTATTGGCAACAGTGAGGCCAGATATTGCAAGATTAATTTTTGACCTAAGTAATTTCTTCACTTCCTATTAAAGGCTGTGCATACGGTCTCAGCTGTTACCTCCTTCCTGTAATTTGGTTGCTGAATGCAAGTCATCTGGAATAGTGCTTACCTGTAAATAGAGATATGCAATAACTTCTTGTTTTAGCAGCACAGCAGAGTTACTTAGAACAGTTTTCCATAATGAAATTGCATATTCAGCACATGAATTCACATTTTGTGACGCTAATCTAATGACAACCCGTGCATTTATCAATAATTTCAAGTCTATTTAACATAACATTATCTGCCAGCAGACATGAACAATTAATCCTTTGTCTGAGAGTTGTTATTGTTCAACTTACTGTGTATGTTCAATGTCTGAAATTCATATTAAACCCATATGCTTTGAAAGCACGCAAGGCCTACTTTAGCACAGCACCACTGGAAAGAGAGTCACTGAAAGAATATCAAGAATTCTTCTTGGCTCTTCCCTGCCCCAGCACAGGATTAAATGTATTTATATTGTTCCAGAAAGGCACTTATTCTTCCTGCTTGTAAAGACTTTTAGTGTTGATGTGAAGTGGCCCCAAGCCAAAATTACAGTCTTCAGGTCAGGCTATATTGCTTTTCATTAAAGAGAGCCTGTCATCTGGAAAATTATTTCCAATTTCTACTCTAAGGGGGTTTTGTTGTTACTATCATTGCCTAGAACAACGTAACTCCTGAGACAGAGAAAGCTTAAAAGAAGAGGCTTGAAACAAATCTCTCCTAAGTCCTTTGTGTCTTTACAAGGTAGGTCTCTCCCTTCAGGTTTGCTTTTAATCCAAGAACCCAGTCTTTTCCTGAAGTGTGCAGTCTGAAATTAAACTGAGCAGCACACAACCACCCATCCTCTTTTTCCTGTTCAGAGGCAGACATCACAGATGTATTTTTCATTTTTCTGATCCCCTGCCAATCCTCCACATGTCCCCAAAAATGACAACTGCAGACCTGAAGTATCCACAGACAAAATTCATCAGGCTCACCAGATTTAAGAGCAGTTAAGAACTCTGTTTTCTGTTCTTTCCTTCATCAAGATTGAAAGGTTTTTTGGTTGTTGGTTTTCTCCTCCTCAACTTTCCTCTGCTCAGTTTACTTTTTTGTAAAGGTTGATGGTTGATGCACAAAAAAAAAAAAAAAAAAAAAGAAGAAGTGTTTAGTGTACTAAACACTTTTACTTTCTTACCATCGTCTGTCAACAGCCTTCATTCACTCAGTGGCAAGTGCACAGATTGCAAGTTTGAGTTGGCCACTCCACGTGCTGTGCGAGGGAAAGGAGGTTTTCTTCACTTTGTTACACTGCTGTACCTCCTCGGAAGTGCCAGATATTGCAGCCAAATTTTACTGATAAATTGTACATACCAAGCTCCCTTTGACATTACTGGCAGCACTGATTTTTACATTGCTAACTAAAATTGTGTGCCCTCTGCAACATTTCTAAATAAAGAACGGTAGCAAGATGACCTATTTTCTAACATATAGAAAGCCCCAGAACCACTCAGGCACAATTCCTACAACAAAATCCAGGTACACAAGCAATTTAGTCATATGTTAAGCATTTATTAATCCTGTTTCCCACATTTTTCAGAGAGACAGTTGTTAAGGTGATGGACAAAGCAGCACATGAGTAAGAGCTATAGACCTGTGATTACTGCTTCATTTGCATTCTCTCTCCCTTTTTTTTTCTTTTTTTTTTAGGATCTTTTTTCCTGCTTATTTCACTGGATTTTAAAAATTCTCTTTCTTTTCAGGTCTTGCTGTATTGGATACTTCTTTAGGGATTTCAGTTTCTAGGTTACAGAAGGAGCACTCCCCTTTCCTTAAGGTCTCATGTCTATTTTTAAACCTAACCTCTTTCCAAATCACATTTTTCACTTTCTGATGTGGAAAGAACCTTCTTTCTTTCCGCTTTACAATGAAAAACAACTCAAAAGAAAAGCCCCTCATCTTTTAGTCATATTCCAGTCATCAGCAGTAGTTACCTGCCATTATTGCTACGGTGATGGATGTGAAAGGACCTATTAGAGATTGTCCTGCTGTTACCTATTTAAATTCTTATATAAGGCACTTCAGCGTGGGTATAGCCTGAATGTACTGCAGCAAAAAGAATGCAAAAATACATCCTTCTGTGAATGGTTTGTATATAGGAATTCTGCTAAGGATGAGTTTGCATGTTTTCTAGGCTCAGAAGACCGAAGAAGGAAGTGGGGAACACACTGTGGGGATTGGGACCTTATTGTGAAGGAGCAGTTCTGAGGTGTTTAAGCCTGGAAAGGAATGGCCCTGTATTTCTTTATTTCCCTTTAGCAGTTCCAGGTGTCTCAGCGCGCCCACATCCCAAACAAACTGCCCAGAGCTAAGGGCACCACACACACGGGATGGGCTGAGCCTAAGCCAGAGGTATTAAACCTTTCTGATAAATTGCAAGAACTGCAAAATGGAGAGATGTCTATTTTAAAATATTCAGGAATCCTTTCAGAAATATTTCCACTGATATAACCAACCAGGAGCAGAGAACTATAGGCAGATGTTACAAAAGGGAACAAATTAGAAAACCCTAATGATCCAACAGTTCACTTAGTCAGCTTGAGAACCTGAGCCTCACCAGGAACCAAAAGTTAAAACAACAACTTTCCCCATCCAGCATGTTGGGCATGAAAGAAAACGGTGCTGTCAGGGAATCTGACAGATAAAATGAAACAAAAGAAAACCTTAAAACATGAAGGCAGAAAACACAACCTGCTACAACACACGGGCAAAAGTTATTGTCAGGTCAGTAATGAGTCTTTGTACTAACCTCTCCCTGAGGGTCTGGATGCTCAGAAATACTTAGATAATTCACATAACTCTTTGTTAAGTAAGACTGGATGAACAGTTCAAATCCCCTTTTTCTTTTGTCTTGATGACTCAAGACACCCTATATAGCTCTCATTTTAGTTATGGGGTATATACAGTAATATTATTTTCAGTTCAAGAAGTGTTTAGTTCACATTTCAGATACAATAAATACAGGTTCTTTGTCCTTTTTTTGGTCACCTTTACTTTGAAGTGCAAACTGTGCTTTGCGTCTGTCAGGTTCTGATTTTAATGGTCTGCTGTCTGCTACTAGGTCAAGGGAATAGTTGTTAAGGCAATGGACAAAGGTATCAAATGCTTGGTGTAATACAAATCATCCTTTGTCCTGGCCTTGCTTAAATTTTAGATTTTAGACTGAGCAACTAGTTAAATCTATAGTTTATCTGTCTTCTAGATGAAACTTAATCCTTTTAAGATTGCCAAAAGAGGATGAATACTTTTATGCAGGAGTAATAGAAAATATCAATCACATTTGTGAAATATGCATTTGTGAAATTGCAAACTTAAATACACAAATCGGAGTAAATGTACTCAATATATGACAGAATGCACTACCATAGCTTGACATACTCTGGCTGTCATAGAAGTTACTGAAACATCTCACAGTCCTGCAACATAGAAATCATCTTCATTACAAGAATCAAGCCACTTATAAACCTTCAAGGAGAATGGATGTATTAACTCTAATTCTCAGATATTAGCTTGTACAGAAAACTGGCTGCTGTAACTTTCATCTCAGAAGTGAATGCAAGTTGTATTAATGGATGGATTGAATCAAGAAGTAAAATCAACATTGTTAATTTTAAATCTGTTTGGATACGAAGATTTGTTTATCAAGTCTCACAGGAAATCCTGTTTGTGAAATATCCCTAGATACTTGTAGAATGTTGTTTCTCTCCTCCCCTCCCCATCTCACAAAAAAAAACCCCACCAAAATGGGGAATCTGTGGAAATAAAAATTTGAATCCTCAACTGCATTGCTCATACACTGAGGTTTTTATGAGGAATAATTTACAAAAATATAATTACCCATTATAAAAAGCATAGAGAACTTAGACAGTTCTAACTGCAGGAATTCTATAAAAAATCTGTAAGGAAAGTACTTTGTATTCAAAATACTTCAAGCCTTTTATATTTTTATTTAATGATCCAAAGAGAGTGTGATGATCTGGTGCTGCCCAGCCTCAAAATATCCAGTTTATCCACCCTAGTGATACCAGCAAGGCCCCAAACAGCTTGCACCCCATC
Organism: Origma solitaria; assembly: GCA_013397895.1. Lineage (NCBI taxonomy): Eukaryota > Metazoa > Chordata > Aves > Passeriformes > Acanthizidae > Origma > Origma solitaria. Next base: position 132,093 of record VZRL01003761.1, on the reverse strand, counting down.
CCAGCAAGCAGGACATGCCTACACTGTGCATTTTATGGGGCACAACTCCCAGCTTCTCGGAAGGGACTTGTGTCACATCCTGCACTGAGGCTTCTCTGTGACCTGTGGTACAGGGAATGGTAAGGGGAAAGCCTCAGCTGGCCAGACAAAAAGCCCTGCTCATTTCAGCACTGCCCTTCTGGTCCAAGGGGCAAGGGGACAGGTGTAAGGGAAGCAGTAGCGGAAATCTTTTCCCTAGAACGAGCTATCACCATCTCTTCTCTTGTTTGTAGAGATTTGCTGTGGAGACATATCTAAAAAATTAGTTTAAAATCCTAATGGAATGGAAATTGGAAGATAATCTCTGTTGGCCACACCAGTTCCTGCCAGCCTTAATGGCAGGATCAACAATGAGGAACAAACTGCCTTGGAGAAATAGACATCTGATAAAAAATTTAATTTATTTTGAAAATTAGGCTCAATGAACTTTGTGAACTTCAGAATACAGTCAAAATCCTGACTACTTTAACAAGCTATCCTGGATGCACAGCCTTAGAATCTAACAAATGGCTAAAGGGCAGGGTCAAGGGGAAGAGCAAGTTGATTGAAGTCTGAATAAAATATACTGTAACTATATCTCAACATGCATTATTGCAGCAGTGGATACTTAAATAGGCACATTACTGAGGAAAAACTTCTATATTTATAAACCATAGCTTGTAATCAGACCTTTGAAAGCTGCAGGCATTAAGCAGTTTGCCTGCAAGCCTGAGAGAAATTAACTGACCGTGCAAACAATGCCTCACGTGCTTCCCTTACAGTAGATTCTGAGAAAATACAGCAAGCTCTCTTTGTGTAAGCTTAGCCTCGAAGGCTTTAATAAATGTGACTCCATGGCATCTTGAATAGCCCATTAACAGGAGTAGAAGATCAGAGAAAGCCTTCGTGCCAAACAGCCTGTGTGACAGGCAACAAGACCATGCACATGTTCTGAATACTCAGCTGGCATTATCATAAACAGCTTCAGGAGAAAAGGCAAGCAAGGTGCTAGGGTGAAAGCTGCTTATTCCAGGCAGCCACGCAAAAAACCCGCCCTGATTAATTTTGTTTTGTGGAAAGCATCAGCCACAGGACAAGGCACAGGGTGGAATTTGTAAGAAATGCACTTCATGATTGTATACATGTATTTTACTTGGACTGATAATCAAGATAATCTAAGACATAGCTCCAAACTAGCTGTCTCCATTGATGACCTAAAAGCAATCATAATAAAATAAGACAATCTTAACTATTCTTGGGCTGCCAGAGATCTCTCTAATTGCTCTATTTAAATTGTTCCATTTCAATTAAATTGAGGAGAAAAAAAAAAGTAATAGTATTAAGTGCTTCACTATTTACAGTCCTTGAGTGAATACAATTTACGTAATCTGTGTAGGATCCCTATTAGCAGAGTTCACAGTAAGAAACCACAGTGATTAAATCATTAAATCATATCTAGGAAGAGAGAACATTCCCATTGATATAGGAAGCCTTGATGAGATGTTAAAACAATTAGAATCATCAAGTGCTTTTATGAATAGCAAGGATTGTGAAGGCAGAAAAGGTTTTCAAAACTGAGGGATTCACACTATTTTTACCCTAATACATTTCACTTTCTCTTTGGTTCATTATCACTGATACAATTTGCATCCATTTTCAGTCATTAAATAGTAGTTCAGCTCTTCAGTATTTCAAGCCCTGGTCATTAATGTGAATTCATACAACCTATTCCCCTCTGCCCCTCCTATCTTTTCCTCAAAGAGAGCACCCTTTTCAATAAATGACTCTCAAATTGCTGTTAGGATAGTAATTTCTAATTTCCATGGTTACATTTCCCAAAAGAGCTGCTGCTGCTAAGAAAAACACATTGGAGAATCAGAGAATTGGAATAGTATAGCTGGCTCTTCGCTTTTGTTCAGGGGGGGTGTGGAGGTGTTGGTTGCAATTCCTTAATTTCTCTTTTTAGTAGATTGGTAGATCATATCCAAGGCCAATAAATGCATCCATCAAAACATGGATCTTGCTCCACACATCTTGAAGGTAGTGGCTTATTTATTTGTTTCAACAGTTTTGGAACTATTAGAATACATAAAAAAGTGGAATGTTATCAGGAACACCAAACTGTGCAGTGCCTTGCCGAAAGTATCGCTGTGAGATCAGGTTGAGGTGTCACACGATAAATAAGAACAGCCCCAGCCACAAGATCAGCCATGGTCACCTCCCAGAGATGAGGTTATAAAAAAACTTACAGAATTGTTACTTCCACAGGATGTATTTTATAACACATCAACGTATTGGACAGGTATCACGCATTTTCATTCAGACATTTCAACTTTTTTTCAAATGCAAATTAGAGATGCACAATTATTCACACTAAAGATAAAAGTTACAAAGTAATTTTGTATAGAGGTTCGGGTTTGCATTATAACGTCCTCACTTTCTTTAAAATCTTAGGTCAATCCTGCAAAAGTCTCTCTAATTTAATTTCGAGCTTTGCTTTTGCATTCAAAGCTGGGCAGCTGAAGCTGTTGGTCAGGCAGAGGATAAAATAAGATATTGCTTCAGCTACCCTTGTAAAAGACCAGACTGACTTCAGGTTTGCCACAGAAATTATGCAGCTCAATATGATGTGTCACATTAAAAATTGCAACATTATTTCAGAGATGCCTGTTGACACAATAGACAAAAACCTCCTTTGAAGCATCCATGGGCTTATTTGGAAATCCTTCCTTGTTCATGGACCATTGACCTGAAAGACAGGTTTATCAGAGAAATACTGATTTTCCCCAGTGGCATAAAACCACTGCTATAGTTTTAAAGGTTCTCTTTAGTCTTCCCGACAAATTCATGAGGCTTGAATTTCTAGCCATTAATAAATAAAAATCTAAGAAAAGTGGCACTTAGGAGTTTTTTCCTTCCTTAGCACAGAAGAATGTTATTTTGATTATGCAAAATAAACCTATTTTAAACCTAATCTTTCACAGACATTATGGAAAAGATATCTATAAGGAAATATTTTATTGATGATTTAATTTTCTTTCCAGCATAGCTGGAAATTTCACACCTCTATCTTCGTTTAGGACTAATTTATCTATTAGTGAGAATTAAACGTGACCAGCATTTCCTTCTGCTTAGCAGGGAAGGATTAAGAAAATTATGAACAGCTTTTAAATTGCGGCATTGTCTTTTTAAAAACGCTCACAGAAGTAGACGGGGAATATCACTATTGTTAAAAATTCCCACTGTCTACACAATGTGATTGTAAACTTTGGAAAAGAGAGATCAAATAACCAACATATCTCTTCTTTTCCTTTGCTTCTACTTTGTGTGCCAAAAGCAGATTTATACACCACTGACATATTTTGCAATCAGATCCCCTGCTTCAGTGTCCCCCCTGCCCTTGTTTTTTTTCTGTGACAGTCACTGTTCTGGCCTGGCACTTCCACTGCTCATGCCTGTCTTCAGTACATCCCTCATTAAGTCATACTAAACTGACTTCATGCTGAACTGCACCTTGGCCAGCTGCACAGTTTAGAAGTTTAACTATGGATAATCCTCTGAAGTCCAAGTGTCAGGTCCTCAGTACACATTTTCTGTGTATATTTGCTTTTCTGAACAAGCCCAGTGAGTTCATTAAGACCAGCAAAAATACAAAACAACTGTCTTGTAACATTGGCAAGTGTGAGCCAGCTTAAGAGCTCAAAAAGTCTTGTCCCTTTGATCAACTCCAACAATAAACTTTTCTCATAATAGTCTGGTTCTTAAAAAAAAAAAGTTTAAAAAAAGCAAAAGAAAAAGGTTTGCACTCCATTGTAAAAATTTCCTTTAGAGCAAGAAACTACCTAGAATGCTCAAATCATTTGTCTTTCAAGGTGAGTTTCACAGAGACAGATCTAGGTGGAAAAACACATTGATGGCAATAGAATAACTGCAAATATTAGGAGGCAGAGGAGTATTTTTGCTACACTTCTGTGACATTCTTAAATCTCTTTCTTTAAGAGAAACTGGCTGTATTAATGAGGACTAGTGCCTCTGGTACAAGGTTTAGGTATGAGGTGATTAAAGCCTTAGTAGGTTCCACGCATGAGGTAAATAAATAAGCATCTGAGCATTCTTATAGCTTCTTAAATGAAATCAGTGGATGTGAAAATGTACCCCAAAATCCCTGCACTAACATACACATTACATAGGGTTTGAAGCACTGATTTTCAAATGTATTGATGATTTTTCCCTCAGTTGTATATACATATTAATGCAGAAAACCAGTTTCCACCTTTTACTACCAATTCCTGTGATTTCAAACTATTGCCTCCTTGAAACAATTTCACAACAAAAAAGTAAAATTGACTTAAGCATTTAATTATTTTGCCATAATCTCTTTGTCCTACACATTTATGTCTTACAAAACATTAATGATTTTGTAAATACAGCTATTACTAACCTAATAAAAATGCTGTGCCAAGTGGAAAATAAAGCCTGCATAAAAATGTGGATGGGTACTCAGGAGAGATGATACTCATCGATCTCCCAAAAATATGCTTGCCTGTATAAAACACAGCAGTTAACAATGCTTTATATGATTCATAATAGACTGTGTGGCCATGAAAATAATGCTTGCAAATGATGCTTTTAGGAAACAGTAAGTTGAAAGTATAATGGTTCCTGCTAGTTTAGAGGACAGGAAAACAAATATTATCATATTCTCCACATTTGTCATAGGGATACCTTGAAAGTTAATCCAAATTAACCAAATGCATCAATTTAAACTGCACTCATTAAACAGTATTAAATCTTGATATTGACACTTTAAGGATTAGAAATATGGTCATGTTACTGCAGCTTAACAAGCTAAGCCCAGGTAACAACCTTTGTATGTACTCATGCATTATAAAATGTGAGGTAAGAAGAATTCATTTAAATCTCTTAGGTGAATATATTTAACATCACATTTGCGGTGTGCTAACAGCATGCGCACAAATATATGCTGTGGGTAAGCTCGTGCCTAGAAACTAATTAGTAAATGTATATCTATGGATATTTAGACCCACTCTGACCATTGCAACTAACTCTTTTCATATGTAGCCACTGGAGTATATTCTAAATATGTGAGGATTCCAAAGATGTAGCTGCATAGTCCTCACCCCAAAGTTTCTTTCATCTGCAAAATTAAAGTTCTTCTGTCATTAACAATGATATTTACATGAAATGGCCCAACAACATCACCACCTCTGCTTTCCAGCATCTACATCCTGCTGCTTCTTAGTGTACTGGTCTCAGGACCAGCATCTGCTGGTGGAAAGATGCGTGGAGTTATCCAATGGCTAATTCCATTGATTTGGGAATAGTTTTGAATAATTCATCATCACCTAACATTGCTTCTTGTAAAGCAAGCTGCCTTATAATGGGATACTTAAATCTTTAACAGAACAAAAAATAAAGAATAGTGTAATGATTAGCAGCAGAACCTGCAATCAGTTTTGAGCAAATCAATATCTTTAAATGATTTCATGTGCCATATCTTGCAAAAGCAATGAAAAGTGAACAAAATGGCACTGTGAACTAAGAACTATACTTCACTTACTGCAAATCTCAGTCATTAGTAGAGAAAAAAATAAAGTATTGTGGTTGAACACACAGCTAAAATAAATATAATCAATGCTTCATAGGTATTTAAGATTCTGAGTCCTTTTTTTAAAAACATCAGGCTATTTTCATTAAGACACATACTTAGAGGGAAGGAAATGACTTTTTAAAAGGTCTCAGGTTTGATTTTAGGTGTACAAAGTTCTAAACATCCAAAGAAAAAAACTTGGTTCTAAATAACTCATTTGGTTTGTACTGGTTTGTAGTGACAGCTTTAAGCCTTCCTAAGTAATTTTGTGGAAAAAGGAGGGAATTAGGCAGACCACAAAATTAGGCTCTTTCCTGAAAACCCGTTCAGACAGGTGCACCATGCAACCTCCAAAAGCAGCTGAACAACCTCCCGGTAGTTGTGCTGGATCCAAGGACCACCCCCATGTTCAGAGACTCCAGAGGCAATGGCTAGCCAGGGTTTATGAAGCCTCTGAGCAGATCCAAATCCTGCAGACTGATGAGAATTCTCTTACATCAAAGTTCTTAACCTTTTATTCCTTTGAGGCTAGAGACACTGCTTAGACCCAAACAGGCACTGGGGCCTTGTTGAGGACTGAGATGCTCACGATCTTGTCAACCAGGCTGTCATAGATAAAGTTCTGCAGTAAGATTAATTTATAAACTACTTCTCTTTATGTAGTAACATGCTGACTGTTGAAGAAACAGAAGACACTTCTATTTTTAATTGAATTTACCCTGTAGGATCTCACTTTCATAGACGCACTTGAATCAATCACTTAAAATACCAATATTTGGAAGGAGCAACACCTCAGATTTGAATGTAAGATGTTTAATCGAAAGTAATATGTGTCATTTCAAAGGCTTTATAATCCATGGCATTGCTGTATTAGTTACATCAAAAGATATCTTATGTAAAATTAATGTAATTTGTGTTCTGAAATATTAAATCTGTTTTAATTTAATCCCGTATCTTGGCTAAAGAGCATGTGTATGACACACCAGACAGAGCAGATTCTGCTACAAAGCATCCTGGCCATACAGATTTACCTAAGCCATTATTTAGGAATCTGAACTGCTTTTCAAAAAGTCTTTCGTAACCTTCCTACCCTTGGTTGTTCCTTGAAAAAGAAGAGGAAATTAAGAATTCACTGAGTCAAAAGCAAAAAATACGAGATTTAGTAAATTTCTCTGATTGTGTATTTTAACTAAAAAAGAAATTACCAATACAAAGTTTCTCTCCTAAACCTGTTTATTTAGAGAATCATCATCAAAAATGTCTAAGTGTAAAAATTCCTATGGAGTATTTTGGATATTACACAAGTAATTATTTAAGCCCATAGCAAAATTTTTGTTCCTTAATAGATGACTTGCCTCTGCAGACAAAAAAAGAAGGTGGAAAGACCACTGATAATTGATTCATTCAAGTTGAAAATGGGACCATCAGAGGAAGCTTAAAGTGGTGGTTAAACATAAAACAAAAGAAGTGTTCATATTTAGCAGCATAGGTATTTCACTCCACATGTAACCTTTCTTTTGTGGTTCTTTATTGAATATAAAGATCAAGAAAATAAAAAAAAGTGGAACAGTATTTTCTGACTGCCAAAATAAATTTTTCCTTTCCAATTTCCATATGGAGTGACTTTCCAGGTACATGTGTGTGCACGTACTAATAAATATATATAAAGCCCTGTCCTTATAACTGCATGTAATTTTCTATTTCTAATTCCAGACTTTAATAGACTATTTCTTTTTTAAAAGCATTTGACAGAATATCTGTTTAAGATATAATGACATATTCTATTGAAACTCCTCAGTGCGTTGTGAAAAGAACATCCATACCTGTGAAAATGTACATCAGTGACCCTTTCTCACTACCAGGTCTCTTCAAGTGTATCAAAAAGCACATTCCCTCTGGTGTTGAGTCCTCCACTGGTAGTTACATAGTAATAAAGCCAAAACTTTACTAGGTTTCTCAAAGTGTCACAATTTCTCCCATAATTACATTATTTTATAACGCCTACAGTGCAATTTTATTAACTTTTAAGATTAGTCAGCTTCAAAAGACTACTCCTTTTGCATAGGTTTTCTTAAATTTTGAATTACAATCAAATTATAAGATTAATTGATTTGTGCTCTTTGATGGTAACGTGCAAAAATAGCTAAACAAAAGAATCGTAAGGAAAGTATTCATCTCTGTCATATAGAAAGCATATCTGATCATGAAATTAATATTTTGTGCTTAAGAAAAAAAGAACCAACAACTTGAGAAGAAATGGGAAGCACTAGCAGAATCATTGTTAAAGAACTACAGAACCAACTTTAAAATGCTTAAAATTTTCTGAACAGCCAGTAATTTTGCTCCATACATAAATAAAGGTGGGGTTTGTATACTCCACACTTGAGGGAATCTACTTTTCTCGCTCAGTTTTATCAAATAATGAAGTTAGTTACAATAGATTGAATTGAAGCCTGAAAATGCTTAGCAATTTACTTGTCTGAACATTGAGATCATTTCTTCAAAAGGCTAAAAATTAAAACTGTGGGAAGTCAGAGCAAAAAGTAATTCTCAAAATGTAGTAGCTTAGCAGAAAATACTAAAAGAAATGAAATTTATAGTTTGAATCGTGCTTGGCCTGCAGATAAGAAACATGAATTCCACTGGAAATAAGCACTAGACTAGATACAGTCTGAGAAGAAATTAAAGTGAAATATTGCCAAAGTGAAAGGAAAGGAGTCCACAAGGACAGACACAATATAGCACGGAAGAGAGGTCACACCATGCTATAAAGGCAGAAATGAAAGATCAAGTGTTAAAACAGCACAGACAGCAAAACACATACTGCTCCTTTGTACAGGGCAGAGCCCCGGACAGAAGTGCTATTTTGTGAAATTTTAGCAGTAATGGGTTTAACTATGAAAGAAAAGTAATAAAGAAGGCAAACGCTTTCACCTGGAAGCCTTAACTAAGGACGGCTTTAAGCTGTGAGGAGGAGGCCATTGCAAAGTGCAACACCCAACACAGTGAAGGACTGCTTTGTTCAGCTGAGGCTGCTCTTTACCGAGTTGTGTGCCAACACCAGCTTGGAATTCCCAGTCAGAGGTCAAACCTCCACCAATAACAAACAACAGCTGCTCTGGAGCAAGATGTATGGAAAAGCAGGCTCATGTTTGCTGACCCCTCCTCTCAAAGTGGCCAAAACAAAGCCAGCATTGTGGGGCTCTTTTCTACCCCCACCACTCCCCAAACACACAGAAAATGATGGACCCTGAGCCTGATGCTCTCCATCACCTCTCAATAAACTAGACCAACACTGCAGTAACTGCAGACCTAAACCCTGGATACCCAGAACAGCTCTAAAAACAGCAGTCTCTAATCCTCCAAATAGAAACTTTTACAGATTGAGAATTAATCACCAGTCAAACAAATATTTTTAAATTATTCAGAAAAAAGAACCGTGTCATTCCACCAAACAAATGGATTTCCTATAGCAAATATATCTTCACAGCTGGCATAAATCATTACATTTCCATTAACTTTAATGGAGAAACATCAACTTCCATTACTGGCATCAAATATAGTTAATATTCTTGTCATGCATGATATGTCTCCTATATACCTTTCAGATAAAAATATTCATGCCAGACTTCATGTAAAAACATTAAAAAATCCAAGTCTGTAATTACAAAATCAGAAAGTAACATTGCAAAGAAGACATAGAAGAAAATATGAATCACTTTAAAAACTGCAAAACTTTTATAATGTAACATGTAATTAATAGGTGTCAAATTGATGATGTAACAAGCCGCAAAAGAGTATAAAACATCTGGCAAGTTCTTCTTTGATAGATGAGAACAAAGAAAAGAGTTACATCTGAGCCTCTTTTTCCTCTGCTCTCATCTTCCCTCATCCAAGGTAAGACTTGACTCACTTGTCTTTAATTACCACGATGCCAGATGAAAAAAAAAAATCCTCAAGACAAGAACAGAGCAAAAGGCAAAGGCAGCAAAACCATCAAAGTGGCAGCAGTGCCCCCAGAAGAGAGGAAAAGCTCCCCAGAAAAGGCTGCTCGAGCCGTGACTCACCCTGCGGGAGATCAGCGTCCGCCTCAGGATGCTCAGGACACGATCGGAGCGGAATGTCCCCGCTGGCTGCAGGAAAGCACCCTGAGGAATAAACAAAACAAACCCAAAGAATAAAGTCATGCTAAATTAAACTTTCTTCCTGCGTTAAAACAAGCTGGTGCTGTAAATGCCTTTGCTGTTACTGATCAGGGCAGCGTAAAATTTTTCTGCACACAAAGCAGAAAAAATACCTTATTTTTGTTTCTCACTCCGTTTCCTGCAGTTTTCATTTGGCTCTTGACTTGGGCAAGACCTTAAGACTGTATTTTAGGAAGGCCTAGGGAGGTGCAGCAGTGGTGAGCTCCTGTGGGGCTCGGCGCCAGCTGAGGGAGGGAGGGAGAGGCGCCATGGCTGGCAGCAGGATGGGGTCGGGCCCAACACACCTGGGCAAGGCCGCAGGGCCCGCGGGCGGCTCCGAGTGCGATCCACGGGCACCTCCATGAGGAGGCTGAGTCTGGGCTGTGCCCTGGCAGCTGGGGTCAGGATCAGACCCCTTGTGGGGCACTGGGGACAGCCACAGCCGGCATTGCCTGGCAGAGCCATGGGGACGGGGCCTGAGGGGACGGCGAGGACAGCGGCAGGGCTGCGGCCAAGCCAGAGCTGGCTCTGCAACCTGCGGCTGCTTCAGAGTGGGATAGACAGCAACAGCTCTCGCTGGGAAACCAGAGAGCACCCACAGCAGCCCAGCAAATGCACAGGCACTCATCACGCAGCTGAGGAGAATCATGAGCAAACCGACCTAAAACAGCACAGCTGTGGTCCCAGGCTGGAAATCCTGGGGTTGCCAGGCTCCCTAAAGACCATGGTCCCAGCCCCGCAGTCCATAGCTGCCAGGCTCCCTAAAGACATGGCCCCAACCCTGCAATCCCAGGGCTGCCAGGCTCCCTAAAGACATGACCCCAGCCCCACAATCCATAGCTGCCAGGCTCCCTAAAGACCGTGACCCCAACCCGGCAATCCCAGGGCTGCCGGGCTCCCCAAAGCCCAGGATCTCCAAAGACCATGACCCCAACCCGGCAATCCCAGGGCTGCCAGGCTCCCTAAAGACCATGGTCCCAGCCTTGCAATCCCAGGATTGCCAGGCTCCCCAAAGCCCAGGCTCTCCAAAGCCCATGGTCCCAGCTCTGCAATCCCAGGGCCACCAGGCTCCCCAAAGCCCAGCCAGCAAAGTCCCATCACAAACCAAACTGACCCCTCAGCTAAACCCCACAGAGGGGATGGATTGTACCAATAAAGTTTCTGAAAACAGTTGTGGAAACCATGCATTTGTAAAGCTGTAAGCATAAGGAAAGAAGGCAGAAGGAAGAAAACCCCACAACTTTAGAAGCAGGCTTCCATTTTATAAGAGGAACAGATGTTTTATTGTAATTAAAGCTCATCTTTTTTGTCCAAGGTGACTCTTTAAGCACATATATACTCCAAGTAAACAAGTTTACTGTGTTGCTTTCATATGATGTTGATGATCCACAGTTTTCCTGTAAATCTAGCTTATACTCAAAGAATTACTTTATATAAAAAACCCCTCTACTTCAGCTCATATGGCTTTTCATTCTATTGCTTACACTCCCTCCTAAGCCTTAAATAATTGCTTTTACTTAGTTTGTCTTCAATATTTATGGAAACTTCCTCCCTATAACATAAAAATGAAGCATAGACATCTGAGATTAGTAACCAAATGAACCCAATGTTGTGTTGATTAAAACCTTCTTAGCAGCAGTGTACCACATTGTCACACTCATATAAGCAGTTTTACATAGTTAGAACTATCCAATTACTTTTTCAAATATATTAATAAAGCGTTGTAAACAGTGCAATGTGCTAGTTTAAACAGCACACAGTAAAATATGTGTACAGTTAAGTAAATCACTGTGTCAAGTCTGGCTCTCTTCTAGCAATTATTGTGTCAAAGTCAGCTGGAGGTCAAGTCCATGAGGCAGCTGTAGGATGTTTGCAAGTGGGAACCCACTGGGTCACATTTGTGAGTGCAGACACAGTGCGAGAAAGAAATGATGAATGTCATCTTCTAGGGCAGCTCCTCTGTCCCACCAGAGAATTTACCGAGGCCATGGACTGCTGGCAAACTAGCAGGGCTTGCTAGACAGATGATAAACAATCCCATCTGTAGACTGAATATAACTAACTTGTACAGCAAGATAAAGATGCCATTATGACAAAAGTTTCATGCAAACTAGGAGGAAAAGGAGGCTGAGAGGTTACTCCTCACCAAAACAACCAGAGAACCATACAAACCTACATATTTCTGCAGCTGTGGCTTGCTGATGTACTTTTCCCCAGCTTAGGACAGCCCTGATTACAGGTAATTTTCTGTAGACAACGTCAATCTGTTGATTAAAACCTACATGTCAGAGAAAGTGAAAACTTGACTGTGAATGTGTGAATGATTCATTATCCAGATGAAAGCAAAAGCTGCGCTTGACTGGGTACAAACATCACCAACTTGTTTTCTTCCAGTTTTATGACTATCTGCCATTTTCTTTTAGCAAGAATAGCATAACAAAAAGGACTGCTATTCTTTCTTTCTTCCTCCCCTTTCATTTTCAGCTGGAAGATGTTGTACATGGCTGACAGTTTTCAAATGAAGCATTTGTCACGTTTAAGTCAGAACAACATCAAAGTCAGAACCCAGCTTGCTTTTGTGATAACAGGAAAGTCTCCACCCTATTTTTTTCTTTGGAATAGGAATGTTACTCACTCTATTTGATAGTTTATCTGGAAGAAAAAATGCAACAGACCACTGCTCTCCAAAAGTCTGCATTTTCAAACTTTCCTTCTGTTTCTGTATTGGTGGTCAGTCTGAATTTTATACCTCTGAAATCATTTAAATGTTAAAAGACCAAAACCACATGTCGAATCATAAGTATTCAAGTCAATCCTCTCTTGCGTGCCTCAGCCTCCTTTTATATCATGGACATGGGCTTGATGTAGCAGCCTTCCAGACTGTAAGGCTTTGGCTTCAGTGAATGCTGAAAATGCTCACCCCAGTGCTTCTGCAGCTGAAGTGATTTCAAGTGGTTTTACTAATGAATTCTTAATCTAGTTTGGTGGAAATGTGCATTAAGAATAATACTAAATTCTGGGATTAACATTTCAGAAAGAAATAAATGAAATGTTTGAGTTCAGAGCAGAGTAACAAAGGTGACCAACATTTTTACTCACAATGAAATATTAAAGGAGCTAGTGAACACAGAGCTGCACTGAGCAATAATTTAGGGGTTATAATGGTAGTGTAACTTTTCAATAGCAGTCCTCAGAGAGTATAAGATAGAAAGGAGGTCATGAAGTATTTAAATCAGCTGAATCTAGTAGTAATGAGAAAAACTCAAGTAAAAGAAATTCGGAGAGAATGCTGGGAAAAAAAAAAAGCCAGAGTGGTCTCACTCATGCAGTAATCTTCCAGTGGAAGGAAGGGAAGAGTGATAGAAACCCCACAGCAATGAAGCTTTTAAAAGTAGATCTGAAAATAAAGTCTAATGAAAAATTCCCTCTAAGTGACATTATCAGTATATTAAGACACATCTGTACCCATTTTGTTGCTGAATACTTGGCTCTATTTTTATTTTAATACCATTAGTCAATGGTGTATCATAACGCTTTATGTTGTGGTGACATTTTTGAAAACATTCCTTTTACAAGCATCTCTGGGAATAACAACCACTAAAATGTTTGCAATTTGCAATCCAACATAGACACAATTTAGAAATAAGCTCTCAATTAAAAAGTACTGTATAGATTTTTAAAGGTTATTTTTCAGGTTTAAACTCCAGATTAGTTTTCTTACACTCTCAAAATATCTAATGCCTTGACTGCAAAGGAAGGTGAGGAAAAGTTGTGCAAAAAGAAGAGTGAGTTGCTGTATTTTTTTGGGAACAGAAATTTTAACCACTTCTACGTTGACCATTTTGTTATCAGTGCAAGCACATGTTATTTATAGTTATTCTGACCAACATCATCGAGACAATTGCTTTCGGTTCAATGAGCTGTTCTGGAAGCTATGGAGTAATCTCTTAAAATCTTATGCATTCTAATTCTGCATTGATATAAGTATTGTAATGAATGCTGTAGGCTGACATAGGACAGCAACTGTTGGCAAAAATTTTACAGACAAGATGCACTTTAAAGAAGCAGGCCCCAGCTGGAAATGTTTTACAGGTAACTGCGTATTGTGGGTCCTCATTAATGCTAAGCTGGAATAGAATCCTTATGGAAACTTGTAAAAACAATTTTAAAATAATTGAATTCCAAGTTATGGGGCACTTACAATGCTCTCTAGAAACCAGTGAGCAAGACTACAAGGAAGGATAAAGGTGAAAAAAGTAGCTTTTTGTTGCCTTGAGAAGCCATCACCTCTGAACTGGCTAGATCCATGAGAGAATGCTTTTAGCTTGATAACTGTAAATTGCCAATAATTGCTCTAATGCCACCATTTACTACAAGGAATGCAGTTTCAAACGGGTGACTCAATACTTAACACAAAACACCTTTCAAACTGCATTTCACATATGTGTGTTAGAATAAAGAAATGTGACAATTCTATTAGTATTATTAAAATTTAAATGTTAAAAGTTAACAGCTGCAGTAGATATACCTTTTTTTTGATTTTACTCTTCTATAAGGAGACGCATGAAATTAAAAGGATTTGAGCTATAAACTTGAAACTTTACCCAAAAATCAACTTTTTTCCAGATTCTGATTCTCTTTCCTTAATTACAGATAAAACAGGCATTATCTGTTAATAACTCCCAGTTATAGCAGAAGGTCTTACGTAGGTCTCAAACACAGAGGGGTAATAATCCTAATTAAGTTCCTTTCTTCTTATTAAAGAGATCAATAACATTTTGTGTCTGATGAGGACATGAACCTACAAAGATGCCAAAGCAAATTCTGTCTTACAAAAAGAAACGAGTTTTATAGAACCAAAAAGTTTCACATTTCCTCAGAAGAGACTGTAGAAGATGTGCCAGTGGGGGAAAATTTTTAGCCTTTATTTCTATCAATTTTGATTTTGGAAAAGAGTCTTGCATTATCATGAAATACTACATTTTCTATGTGATTGGATGTCAAGCTGCATCATAAACAGAACATTCTGAAATAATAACCCTGCTTAGTTTCTGTGTGCTGTGATTCAAGATGGTCAAGAGTCAAGGAGAGCACCCAGAAATCGGGAGGTTCATACTGAAACGCACACTGAATAGCAATCCATTTTCTTATTGTTATTTTAGCACATTGAGCGGGTATCGGAGAGCAGCACGCGTTCTGCAATTTAGTGTTTGTATAATAATGGCCTCTGTGGTCAGCAGCTCCACTGCTGGATCGCAATAATGGATGGTGTCTAATAACCATCTCTTATCTGCCACCCGAATGGCAATTACAGCCATTTCCTCACTGGAAACTGCAATCTCTTCTTTATTTGGTACTAAAATTATTAGCTCTTTTAAAGAGTTGCAACATGGATTAATCAATACAAAAGCTGTTTATATAGTCCTGATAATGATCTATTATCCCTTAATCTGATTCTTGAACTTCCTCGGGGTATAAAGGCATTTTTTTTCCTTTTTAAATGAATATCATACCTTTAGTAATGGCACATGGAAAACCTAAGTAGGCACTCTCCCCAAGCTATATCGCCCAAGTAATTTTGTCTTTCAAGACAAGATTCATTTATGGAAAATAATTATATTCAGGAAAGGGAAGTAATAATGCAATAATGTATTTACCTAATACAAACAAGTTTAAAGTGAAGTCTGACCTAAGTGTTTGCTGAAATGCTGAAATTAGAAAAAAAAAAGATCTGTTTGGACATGATAAATCTACTAACATGCCTGAAAGAGCATGAGAAGTGTTAGTATCTATTCCTGGACATGACTGTGTAGTGTGTGGATTGCAATCAGTACTACAGATGTACTCTCTGGTAACTTGGAAATCATGGTTTTTCACTTGGAGTATTAAAGCCAGCTCTTGGCACAGTTTGGCTTTTGAGTTCAACTTGATGCTTGTTTTATCTTTGCAGTTCTGTGATTGTCATATGACGTAATAAAATAAAAACAAACCAAAGTACCCCACCCAAGCCCTCAATACTGCGTGGGAGGAAGAAAAATGTGATTAATGAAGTAACTACGTGACAGGAATCGCATAGCAGTGACCTGAGCCGTGAGTTCTTGAAGAAGTGCATTGAAAATATTGAGGCTATCTAGAGATGGCTGTGAAAAGCAAAATTAAAAAAAAAAATTAAAGAAAAAATTAATGTAAATTAATGTCTTTTCTTTCTGAATGTTCTCATTGTGGCGTCAGTGTTGTGCTAACTGGGGCAACCATCTAAAGTCTTACAGGTCTGCTTTTGAGCAGAAAAGAAATGGACTTATGTGAACATGACTCTCATGATGATTAAACATTAATCTAGAGAAGAGGAAAACAGTATGTGAATTATCAATTCTTTCAGGAAACTCAGATCAAACTGACTGCTCAAACCATAAAGAACAGTTTATTCTTTAAGAATTAATTCAAATAGGAAATGAAAGTACCAAAGCAAATTTTCCTTGTGCTCAAATTCTCATACTTCAAGGTTCAGTGCCTCTACATAAAAGCATAAATATCTTTATCTCCGACTGAACACTGAAATGATAAATAGCATTGGAGGTTGTGCATCCAAGTGTAACATATGACAGAGCCTTGATTTCCCTGGAAAACTCTTTCTAAACCTCTTTTTTTGTTGTTTGTTTGTTTGGGTTTGTTTTTTACTTTATGCCTAAAAAGTTCCTAAAACTGTCATCTGTTCAATTAAAAGAGCTGCTGTATGTTTCCACATGAAGATATGTATTGGTGAGCCAGGTCTTGCAGCAGAATTATTTGAGACCAGTAGAATAAACTTACTGGTGAGGGATACTTTCTGAACTACCAATAAACTGCTCAACCACACAACATTAAGAGTATTTTAATCAAAATTTCACAAAATCATATAATGGTCGAGATTAGAAGGGACCTCTGGAGGTCATCTTGTGCAGTCCCTCTGCTATAGGAGAGCCACCTAGAGCTGTTTTCTCAGGACAATGTCTAGACAGCTTTTGAATATCTCCAAGGATGGAGACTCCACAGTTTCTGTGAACAACTTCCAGTGCTTGATCAAAATTTGGGTTGTGAGTTGGTTTTTTTTCCGCTAGCTCTTTTCTCAGTGCATTGACAACGCTTATTTAGAACAAATGCTCTTTCAAAGGCAGAAAATAAAAAGATAGTTACTATGGTTCTTTCTGTTTGTTGATACAGAAAGTGGAGTTAAACTGTTGCAACGTTAAATATGGAAATATATGTCTATAACACAGTCATCTTTCAGTGACATAATACATATTGTTTATTATGATGTTAATTTATACAACCTCTCTTCTTTAACCTAACTTCATCTGACATTCATTTTCTAATAAATATTCACCAGGACACTGTTGGGTGATTTATTAACTCAAGGAATTAACAATGTATAGTTATTTTTAGTGATGATAATCAGCTGTGATTATTGACCAAATCTAGCCTTGACTATGTCATTATCAAACGTGGCAAGACACAATTAAGGCCAGAATAACATACTTTACAGCAAGCAAGATAACAAGAGCTGAGTTAGTATCTCAAATCAATTTCTACTAATAGCCACTTTAAGAAAATAATCAAAACTGCTTTACTCCAATTTGGGATTCCTTTCTATTAATTTATAACAGATACTGCTCTTTCATAAGCAATGTTTACCACCACTTTCAAAGGAATAATTTTCTTCTTTCATTTATTCCATCATCATTCCATGAAACTTCACTCACAAACTTCAAAAAACATTGAGTTAATTTGTCATGAATTAGCTAAAAGGATAGTTCACTTAAGTAAGTCTCTTTTTGTAGGAAAAAGAAAACAACAGTTGAAAATAGACCTTCTGAATTCAAGGAATTCTGGGACTCCATTGCTTCCAAGAGAGTTTATTTCCAAATATTTAACTTCTGTCTTTCTAATGAGAAAAAGATTCAGGTGTTTTATATATTATATATATATTTATGTATATAAGAATATCTATATGAGCATAAGTGAAATATTCCCTCATTTCTTCTTTCTATGAACTACCCATGCACAGCCTTAAATGTCCAAGAGCACAGCTGGGATCTAAATCTGGTCTTTGCTCTCTTTTCACCATTCTCTGGTGGGGCCTTTGCTTAGAGGGGCACAGGAGTTTATGGTGCATTTTGCTCATGACAAGAATATTATTTTGCTTTTCTAATTTCCAACAACATAGAGACAAAGAGAATAGAAAGGGAATACACATCAACAAATGAAAGCTTTCTCATGCAGCCCTTACATTCAGGGCTTTTTACAAATGTCAGGAGCTCAGTCGTCCCTTCCTGATTCACCATGGCAGCATGAACTGAAATTGAGATTGGACACCCTGAAGCTGCTGCTGCACGAGGGAGTGGGATACAGCAAGAGCAAGCAAGGGGAAAGGAATATTTGACGCCACTCCTCATGAATTCTGCTTAGTGCCAACAAACAAATAAATAAACCAACCAGAGCCTGGGTGCCTATAGCAGACTCATCAATTCTCTCCTAAGAGACGAATGATCATGTGCAGCTCTGCCCACCTTTTCAACATTAATGAACCATTAAATATTTTTTCTGGACCTCTCTAACCTTTCAATGATTAAATGGCTGATCCCTATTGCACCATAGAGTATTTAGTTACTTGGAATGAGCATTCTTAGAAATAGTAAAAACCATGCCTTGCATGTTTTATATACAGTGTATTCAGATTATATATGGATTCCTGATAAATGTGGGATGATACAACTGCTAAACTCCTGCTTTAACAGTCTAAAGCAATATTTCTTATCCAAGCTTCCAAATCAGCAGCATTTGTCAAATGGCCATGACAGGATGGCATGAATACAGTGTGGGAAGGACTAATTACAATTGCAATAACTCTAAGCTGGTGATTTTGCAGTTAAGATCTTTCCAGAACCTTTTTTCTATGTAAATAGAAATAATTTCCCTCTTGTTTTTACAAAACTGAATTATTTGGAAATAAATAAAATAGTCCTTCCAAAGTATTTTTCCTATCACTATGGAGATCACTGCTTTTCAGAATCAAATTTCTTATCTACATTGCATCTAAGGAAGACAAGATGTTTTTACCCTCAGGTAAGTGAAATAACATTTAAGTTATCCTAAATTCCTGGTTTAATTGTTTGGTGATCTCTAAGGAAAATAAAATTGATAGAGGTAAAAAAGAAGATTTCTGGCCAATCCTTTCCACATTAAAATTAAAAATGTACAATCAAACATTCCAAACTCGATGTAGAAACATAATCCTCAGGCACCTAGCAGGTAGTATATTCTGGGTGAGGTCTGCAGTGCTCTCACTATAAATTTAAAAATCACTGAACTATTTTATTAGGAAATGATTGGCAAAGACTTTGTTATACACCAAATGGAATCAGAGGGGACAGAAGGGAAGGAGGAATGAAAGGTTAAAAGAATAATCTAATTGATAAAGTCTGGGAAAAAACCACCCAGAAGCAGAATGTAATTTTAGAGAAACATAAGTGGTGGAGATAATGTCAAAGCTGGTTATTGCTTTTTGCACAGCACAGGCGATAGGGCAGAAGGCACACACAGAAAATGGAACTTGGAGCCAGTCAAATTCCAGGGAGAGGAGGCTTTTCCTCATTGCATGTTAATCCATTTCTGAAAGGCGTGGGATGCTCTTTCATTGATTTCTGTTTGTCTCAACAATTAGCTGTTCTTTGGCAAAAGCAGGTCGTAAAAACTGGCTGAGGTGCTCAAGAAATCACAACATTAACTTGCAGAACTACAGCTCTCTTTAAACAGCACATCCTATTGTGGCTTGGACTTAGAATCACAGTTCCTTTGGGAAACTAGTTCCTAAAAGACTCTGAATTACTACAGCTGGATTTAGGTCACAAGATACTGAGTTAGGCTGTTTTTGAAACAGCACTACAAGAAAAAAATAGTCCTTATCTATTCACACCATGCCACATTACTTTGTACATTGTGTGTATTAGTGTAGAACCTGGAGCATGCCAAGTATTACTTGGATATATCACAAAACACAATTGCTGTTTATAAAAGCCCTCAGCCTGACGGGAATAAAGAAGATTCTAGATTCCTTTAAATTCCTCTAGCTACACTCCCTGCTCAGCAGCATGCTGCCAACCAAACCATGTGCTGTGCTTGGAACTGGACACCACAGAAAACCCATTGTTTGGGAGAGGCACCAATGGTCTCACTGAATCAGTTTCTGGCAAAATGGAAGAAATTTCTTTTCTTTTTTTTTTTTTTTTTTAAATCAGAACATCCAATAGTCATAACTCATACCCTAGAGCAAGGAAAGTTTCATTTTGTTTCAAAAGTTCTGTCTAGCAAATATGTAGGAAAGAAGGAAAATTATCCAAAAGAAAGGACACCCCTGCTGTGCTGATCTACTTGCAACTCTTGGCTACATTCCTGGTGTACTGGGAATAATATTTAGCTGTTATTTGCAGCAACTTTGTGAGGAATTTGCAAAGATGAGCTTTGTATTTTGAGCTTTCAATCTGTTAAGAGTGTTCCTAGAAGAAAAGTTGCCAGAGAAAAGGCCAAGATAAATCTTTATTTAGCATAGAGATTTTCTGAATTAAATCAGAAAACAATCTACTTTTTAATTCAGTCCTCACTAGCAAGCATTTTATTTTGGATAGTATTAAGCAACATTCTGTATGTTAAGCCTGGTAGTACTCAGAATTAGTCCCTTAAGTAGTACTGTAACTATACATGTCAGGATACATTTGTTTATGCGGTTTTGTAGTGTGTTCTACACTGGAGAGTAGAACATTGAATGATGCTGTGGTATAAAGATCAAGAGATTAGAACCAATGATTTATTTGTTTTTTAAAAACTGTGAAAATCAGGTTTTATTTTAAAAAAAAAACTCTTTAGGAAATTATGACTATTATTTTTATCAGCATTTTAACACACATAGGTGTACATCTTTTTTCCATTGATTTTACTGATAATATTCCCACCTGATCAAACTCAGAAGATTATTATTAGCTGCTTAATTATATAGATGTTGTAATCAAAGTTTCATCTATTTGCCTTGCTCTTGATGTTGAAAAATCTGTTGTTCTAAGGTCTGATATGCATTAGTAATTTAAGATTCTATTTAATTCATAATCTTAGGAAGAAAAATGATACAAAATGGAGACTTAGGGGGAACTATTGCAGATTTATTACTCTTTTTGTTTTCAGCTTTTTCGTTGTGTAACTAAGCCTACAGAGTTGTTTCTGAGAGTTACCCTAAATACTTCTACACCATGAACTAAAAAGAAGGGAATTTAATTCCTCAGGCTTTTGCTAAGCTTACAGAATCAGCAAGACATTCTGCAGAACAAAGACAGCTCTCACCTTTTTATAAACAATTTTGTGTTATTCTTGATCTGATAGATTCTTGCAAATTACTTTGATTCCTAAAAATATTGTATAAGAAAGATAATCAAGAGGCTTTCCAGTACTTGCTTGGATTATATAATCACATTTAATTGTATTCTTTTCTAAATAAAATCATTCTAAAAGCACAATGAAAATAAATTAAAAAAGGAAAAAACCCCTAATGCTTATGCCATCCCTTCTGTTTATTTGAAAAAAGATCAAAATGCTCTTCTAATCTGTTCAAAAGTACCCTTGGTTTGTAAAACCATGCAGCTGAACCTACATGTATGTGCTCCTACTCATGGGATGTAATCCAATGTTGTCACAAACCTCTAAAACAGGTTTTTGTAAATTATCCAAGTTATCTCCTCTGTTCTTTGAAAGTAGGCATTAGGACTTTCCACAAGTTATACACTCAACCAGCATTAAGCGTTCCTGGATTTTTCTCAGTTTTAGCTGTGGGCACTGTCCCAGACACAGACTATGCCTGAGATGGTACTTTGATTTGACCTGTCCCTGGGGCAGAAGGCAAAACAGTCTTTCAGGCTACAGAATTTTCCTCATGCTGGAAAAGATTTACAGTTGTCAGAGAGCTGTCTCTAGTCAAAAGATCTGTCCCATATTAATGAGTGATAAAACCCCCAGAACTATACCTAATGCAAACCTGAATTATTTCATCCAAAACAAGACATTACTGAAGTCCTTAACTGCCAAATTTACTTTTCAATTTACAGAGACATTACACTTTAGGGTCATAACAATGAGTTCTCTAAATACGTCACTGTGCCTCAGCTGATCAAATTTCATCTTAATAATTTACCTGGGATGGGCTGGAACATCAAGCTTTGAAAGATAGAACCAAGCTGTGATAAGCATAGAAGATAAGCACGGTCTGTTCTAAAGACCTGAGCAGAAGTGCCACAGCTGCCACTGTCCCCTCTGAAAAGGGCTTGCATCAGAGATGGCAAAAAGAGCATAAAAAGTGACAGCAGAATTCTTGCATGCAACATTTCCACATGGGTCTTCAAAGTGAGGTAAAAAGCTCTAGATATATATTTCCGTATATAAATAGAAATGCGGAAGAGAGCTTTCTGTCTAAAAGTTTGCACAAAGAGGCAGGACAGCTGCAGTTCAGAGATCCCAAGCTGGGCACCTACTGGAGAGAGGTTAAGGCACAATCTTGAATTAGACAGTAAAAGTTCAAGATTTATCCTGCCATGTACAGTTACAGTGCCACTGGGGGGTCTAGCTCTGAGTACTGCCTACCTTCTGTCCTCAGTCTAGCACAGTGTCCTCAGCCATAAAACTGGGAAACCTCAGATGAGTAAATATTATTATTAGTAGATTTAATGTCATCTCCATAGCAATTGGCAACTTTTTATATCTTTTACTTTTTATACTTTTTATATACTTTTTATATCCTCCTGAAAGGAAAAATGGCCTAATATTTAACTGTCACTGAGGTTGTGCAAAATGCCTTCACTGTAACATAATATACATTTTAAGATTAGTTTATGTGGGGAAAGGTTTTAATGAGTTTAGGGGCAGGGCTCTATTTATATTTGAAAAAATTCTTTCCAAACTCTGAAACACACAAGCACATTAACAAATCACTTTGCAGCTTTTAGAGATAACTGAAGGGCAGTCCAACAGGGAGTACCTCAAGGAAATAATTCACGTGAGGAAAGACATCCATCCTAATAGTGCTTAATCAGGAAAACCAGGGCAAGGTAAGATTATTCTGCTTTACAACGTCTTTTCTTTTTTTTTTTTTAAATCTGTTTCACAAAGAGAGGGTAGTTTAATTTTAAAGGATCAGAAGTTCAGTGAGAGAAATACACTCCAAAGTGTTTAATAGAAGTTTAAAAAATAGGTGAAACTCCTAGTTTATTCAAAGTGTCTGTAGAAAGCCAACAGGGAAATGTCTTTTTTGGACTTCAATTTGTTCTGAAAGCACAGAGGCTACCAAAATGATTGAGAGGTGTCCTTACAGTGGCCAGAAAGCCCAGAAGAGAGCAAGGCTGGGTTTTGCTTCCTGCTGCGGCTGGCCCTGCTCTCAGAGAGGGCTGGGTGGGGTGTGCTGCTCCCCACACACCTCATGGACTCTGTGCTTTGGGGCTCTCTAGCAGGAGTGGTCTGAAATTCAAGAGAAGCCTTTTGCATGCTGAATTAAAAGCTGCTGTTTCCTTTGACATAAGGCTATGAATCAGAAGTTCCGTTTCGGATCTTTCACAGATATCTTTATCCATGACAACCTTAGCTTGCTCAACAGTGTGGACTGTGTTCAAGGAGATAGGTCAACTTGATAAAAATCAGATTATTTCCTCCAGAAGGATCTACATTGAGCAGTAACTGATGCCATTTCTGTTCTGCTGAAAACTTCCCATACCTCCTTTTCCGTTTCCATATAAGCCCTAAACCAGCTCCAAACGGCTCCCTTTTTCTCCAGTATTAATTTCTCTGTTTGCTCCAAGCCACGACAAACAAACATCTTGTTTTGCCACTGTATTCTGGGAGAACTATTTGCATTAAAGTAGTTTCTGAATGATAAAACTATTAGACTCCTATCATAAAAGTGATAGTTTCATGTCTACAGCAGTGGGTCAGAGAACCAATTGCTTATGAAAAAAGCTAAGTGCTAAATGACACTAGAACAAAGCAGACTAACATGAAATTATTATTAAGGAATTTTGAAAAGGATTACAAGGAGCTTTGCCAGAGCCATATACACCTTTTTCACTGGCTTCTCACTCAGATCCTCACCTGTGTCACTTCAGCTCTCAAATATATAAATGCCTGTCTGTATCTATTCCCTGCCTCATTTTGGGTGAGAAAAGGGCTCTGATTCAAGTACCATCTACTTGGGGACAAGGAAATTAGAACAGTCCTACCTGTAAAGAATCTATTCTTCAGTAAAAGAGTTTCTTGATGCAAATTCAGCCAAATAAATTATTCTCAAGGGTCTGGCTAGCCACATGTAATATATGTAAATCACAGAACCATAGAATGTTTTGAATTGGAAAGGACCTTAAAGATCATCTCATTCCAACCCCTCTGCTACAGTCAGGAGCACCTTCCACTAGACCTGGCTGCTCAGGGCCCCATCCAGCCCGGCCTTGGATGCTTCCAGGGATGGCGAGTCCACATCTCTGGACAACCAGGGCCACTGCCCTGCCACTCTCGCAGTGAAGAATTTTTTCCTGCTATCTAATCTAAACCTGCCCTCTTCTCAATCTGAAGCAATTCCCCCTTGTCCTGTCACTATATGCACTTGTAAATAATCTCTCTCCATGTGTTTTGCAGGCTCCCTTCAGGTACCAGAAAGTCACAATCATGTCACCCTGAAGCCTTCTCTTTTCCAGGCTGAACAATCCCAGTTCTCTCAGCCTTTCCTCATAGGGGAGGTGCTCCATTCCACTAATCAACTTGGTGGACCTTCTTCTCCTCCTCTATAAAACATATATAGAATAAACATGAACAAAAGGTCTAGTTAATAAGTCTGTGTTTGCTATTGAGGACCTACATTCAGTAAGGTTTTAAAATGTAGGCAAAAATTATTTCATGAGACTGGCATGCAGCCAGAAAGGTCTCAGACTACAGTCTTAGCCTGCAGGAATTGCATATCCCAACTCCCTAAGATGTGTAAGCAGGTGACATGAGAAATCCTCAAAACTGCCCTCATTGTGAGCACAATTCTGCGAAGCATGTGAGGTCTGAAGCCGTTCTGTGGGATACGTATTGCCACTCTCAGCCAGCGAATTGCAGCCTCTCCCTGCTTGTCCTCCCCAAACTGTGGGCAGCTCTTTCCTCTTACCCAGGGCCTGTGTGACGCCAGTGCCTTGTGTCAGAAAAGTAAACCAAGCAATCAGAAAATCCCTGCTTGTCTAAGTGTGGTTGTGACTGCCATGCTGATGAAAACTGGGCTTGAAAGTACTTTAGATGCAAAACAAATCAAGAGATATGTTACAATATAATTTCAGATCTTCAATCTTTGTGTGAGATGCTGTACATGTGCTCTATGAACTTAGAATGTGCTGTACCGTGAACAGCTTACACACAACAACACAACAGCTCGACACAACAGAAAATAATTTGACAAGCCTCTATTATTTCTGTTTTCTCACCCGTGCTCCTCTTGATTTTTGTGCTGATATTTTGAGTCACCAGAGGAAGCAGTCACATCCTTTGTCTGCCAACACCACAGAAAGCCCCAGAGTTCTGCTTCCTTGTAAACTGAAGACACCTGAGCTGTATCTTCCCCACCCTCAAGTCTGTCTTTACCCATGACCAGAGAACGCAGACCAAAAGTCATGAACAAGTTCTTCACTCAGACTTTCTGAGCTTGAGACAACAAATTTTTCCTGCATCTAGCTGAAAAATAATTGTGTTTTTCAATGCATGCGACTTTCTCGATAGAACAAATTTAAAATACGCACTTGCGGGTCTGTGAATACTTTCTTCCTAAAAATTCCCAACCCCCAACGAAAAAAAGAAATCAGACTTTTGCCTTGAGTTATATGTGGAGTTGCAAAAAACCTAGGAAACATTAGATTACTACTTCCCAGCAATAACCAACAACAAATATAAGTAATGAATATATTTTATGACATTGCTGCTCTTGCATTCATCTTGGGAGCGTTAGAATGTCTACATGAATTTTGCAGTCACGTCTTCATGTGAAGAAGAAATTTATGGCCTAGAGAAATATGTGAAAGAGTTTAATAAGATCTGGAACCTGTTTAAACTTCATCAGGAGAAATTGCAAATACTTAGCAGAGCTTAATCTCTCACTTTGTGGATACACATATGCATTGGTCATTACGGTGGATTAGGACAGAGGTTTACTTTCAGTGATTCCATACATACATGTTTTACTCTCTATATGATAGAGGAGTTAATTTTTTTGATGAAGCAGTAATGTTTCACTATGTGATTTGGGAATGATTATGAGAATGCATTCAGTTTATTTTTTGGGAAATGAGCTCAAATGTTGTATTTTCTTAAGTATTGTTAGTGACTCGTACATTATTTGACAACTACATGCAAAGAAAAAGCCTTTGGAGGCTACTCTGTGTCTCATTTTCACACTTCTACCACTTTGGTCAAATGGTGTGAAAGGGATTTGGCTCAGCTTGAGCCATAAACTCTCACAACAACTATTTTTTCTGTCTAAAGGTAATAAAGGCCTTCCAAAGTGATTCTTACTAGTTTATTCGATTTCCACTGTTTTACCTCCTGCATAATTCACTCACGTAATTCCAATTTACAGCAGCTTTTGCAGGGTGGAGTCCCATCTTCCTGCTGCACATAAACTCTGTGCAGTGGGGTTTTCTGAGGATGGAAAGCAAAATATGAAAACTCGCTCACAAAAGGAACACCACAGTTCACAGAAGGTTTGTTTCTCCAGTATTTAAGCAAACCATTGGCACCTCCTTAAATAAACACTTGAGAAATAACAAGAAAGATCTTTCTCGGTTCACAACAAGCTCTCCCTGAGCACAGCTTTACTCAGCTCTTGCTGATAACGTGTGTGATATGCTGCTGCTGCTGCACAATCAATGGGCCCAATGCCACCCAGTCAATACACCAGCTATCTCTGTGAAACCTATCAAAGCTGGGGCACTGCAGCGCTGCTGAGGCTGCTGATCCCCTCTGCCCCCCGGCACACACAAACACACCACTGCACAGCACAAAAAGCCAGAGCATTCCCCCTGCAGCTCATTCTGAGGGGGCTGTAGTCACCGAGGAAAAGCAAGCACCATCGACAGCACTAAACTGGTATTGAGATGTAAGCAGTGGAAAATTTTCCTGCAAGATCCAATACAGAGCCCTGAGAGCTGAGTTGAAGTCATCAGGAAAGCTACCAGGGATTGACATCTTCCACAAGGAACACTAAAAACAGCTCCTCCACAAATCAGTAAAAAGTAAATTTAACTGTACTATTGCATAAACTCTATTATTCTTTCATGGCAGCCAACACTTCACAGGCTTCTTTGTCATGTGTACGCATTTTATATGTTGTAAAAAACACAAGGCCATAACACTGCACTCGTTGGCTTGGCTTCCAGGAAAAGCAAAAGCAAAAGGGTGAAAGCAAGGCTGATCTGCTTGTCCCACCCCAAGAGCGCAGAGAACACCACCTCCTCACCAAAATCCCTGCAGCACAAGGCTCCTCTGAAACCCTGAGAAGGTGGAGCTGTTTTCAGGCCACAGGTGTCCATCATGTACACCAGCCACTGAAAGCCAGCAGGAATAAAAGCAGGGAAGTCCAAAAGTAAAGAATTACCCAGAGATGGCAGGAAATGGGTGCACTGCTGTTCTGACTGAAAACATGACATTCTAGGAAGTGTTGCTCTTTTCCCCAGAGCCAGCTTAGGTATCTCCACGTGGATTTTTTCACTGCCATGGACACGCAGGACCTATGTCTGAGGAAATTTGGATGTCTCCGGCTGATACCCTCTCGCATGATTTCAAGTAGAACACTGGTGCAGCCACAGAGTGCTGTCCCTGAAGCCAGGGAACTGTTCTCCACTCAGAGAAAAATCAGTTTGTGGGCAGAAGTGCTTTCTCAAGAGCCTTACTTCCCCCTCTGCTCCTCACTCCAAAGAGCCTCCACAGGAGATTTTGGTGTGTAGCAGCAGTGGCCTTCTAAAAACCAATTTTCTTCAGTTTCATTTCACTGGCTGGTGAATAGCAAACCACTCAGCTCATGTTTCTGTTACTTTAGAAATACAACTGTGACTTTTCTCTTTGGGCTGTCTTCCAAGTTTTTGCTGTATAGTAAATGGTGAAGGTAGTGGGCCAATAAAGTCAGATGTTAAATGAGGCTTAAGGGTTTTCTTGTCATCACGGTGAGTTATTGTCTTTAAACATGTTTCATTATTGCCATCACTTCCTGGGGGGTATGCTGGGAAAGAAAAAGAGTATCTGTAATAATGATCTGCCACTGCTTTTGTTTTCTTTAGTGTCTGTTGCATGTGAACATAATTCCTGACCACGACATTTCTTGAAGAGATCCCATTCATTTATGAACATCCCTGGTGACAGACCCCAAGGATCAAAAAGATTTCTTCTTCCCCTTGGCTACAACAGAAAGAGGTAACAGGGGAAATCTACAGCTAATGACATTTATGGGAAATTAGATTTTACAGATGTACAAGATTATTTTTCTTTCTCTAGTTGTAGAAAATGTGGCATTTTAGAGACACAAGAAGCAAAGGTTTCACACCACCAGCAAATTTTACAGATATCTTTGCAGAGCTGTAATGGTTAAGAGAGCCTATGAGCAGATGTTCTTACCTGTCTATTTTAAATTGAAAGTCATTATTCATAGCTATGAAAAGGGAAAAAAACCAGGATTATCCCATTGTGTTATAATCCCTGTTCAAGGATTTAACACATAGAAGTTCATGGAGGGAAATTTATGCCTCTCATCATTTAGATAGGAGTAAGAATTGTGGGAGCAGTGAGTATAAAACAGCAGAGTTTGGAGATAAAAGAAAATGGGAAGGAGAAATCAAGTGATGTCATGGGAAAACCGTCACTCACAGAGCAGAGGCTAAAACACATATTACAGGGGCACAGATCCAATGATGGGAAGCATGTACAAATATATCATACTCTTATATAAAACATTTTAGTGTTTTGTCTTTGCTTCTGACACTTCAGTGGATTTCTATTAACTCACAGCTAATTGGCTGACAGCCCTGTGCTTTACATTTTGTGCCTACTATTACAGTAGCTATGAATTATAGCAACTAATCATGGGTTATGTCATATCATATTACTTTGCTCTGACATTCAAATAATAAATATTTTTTTCTTTTTTTGCCCATTGCCTCATCCATGGCATATATAATTTTGTATTTGTACTTGTCCCTTCACAGCTGGCAAGTGAGTTCAGTGGCACTTGACTCTTATCCTGTGGGTAATTCCACCAGTGAAAGGCTCATTCTCTTTGCCGTAACAGAGCCTTTGCTGGTGAAGTTCTAGCTCAAATCCTGGATGAATAGGATACATATTTATATTTATATTTACATTCCTATACATAGGAAAAAAATGTATAAATGAGACTAAATGATACAGAGGTTAAAAGCCAGATCCTTAGTTATAGCTGGATACATGGAGGCAGGTGTGCACCTTTTAAGGTTTTTCAAAAGTTCTCTTTTACTGTGACCTAGCTTCTCATACACAATGGTTTCTAAACGTAGTTGTAACTGTAAGACACATCTCTAAATTGCAGCATTCAAATAAGCAGGGTCTAGTACCCACAGCAAAAGATATCCACAAAATCTGGGGATTTCTCTGTTGCCTCCATGAAGATTTTGAATCCTTCATTTAAGCCGCATTCTTTCAGAATGAAACCATTGCTATCCATGTCAAAGCAACTCCTGGTGCAACTCAGATAATTCCATATGAGCCCAAGCTTCCCTTCCAATAGCAGACATGCTTACTAGTTTTATCCCCAGAAAAATCACTTGACATGTTTCTTTCAAATATCCATGAAGAAAACCCAATACAAGTCAAAATAGACATACCCCCCCCCAAAGAACTGTGGCAAGAACTGAATGTGCACTATGCAGATATTTTCATAGTGAGAAGTTGTCTGTCCCACAGAGGCAGAAGAGAAGCCTGATAATACAACTCCATGAACGGCAAGGCCTGTGGCGTTATGGATAGAACAGAAATGAATCTGACATCTGTCCTGACAACCAGGATTTTGACAGAGGGTGGGCACAGAAGATAGGAAGGAGATAAAAGAACTAAAACAAAAGCCCATTCCACTAATTGAAAATTCAGAGAGAGTCAATGTGTCACCTCTATGCAACTTATAGCTGCAGAGCATCCTGAGCCAAACCTTTTCCAGCACCACTACAAACCATTGATTCCAGTATAGGCTGAGGAGATTAATTTGTCATTAAAAGTAGACAAATGTGAGGCTAAAAGAGATGATGGGGAAGAAGGTCAAATATGAAAAAGAAAAGAAATCACTCTGACAGCAAGAATATAATCTGTTTCCAGGTAGCTAATTTCGTATTTTTTATATCCTGCCTAGATTCATATCTGCAATATTCAGATAAAGCTTTTCTCACTTTCAATATCTCTAGAAAATAAAGAGTCAGTTGAGGGACAGCAGGTACAATAACTCATTTAAAATCCTGCACTCAAATTTATGCCACAAGAAAGTGTGTTTACTGTCTCCATCTCTCACAGATTTGAGAAAGGGATTGGGCCAAGTCTACAAGGAACCCAGCAAGCACTGCAATAACTTTCACAGGGCATTGCTGAATTTCTGTCACTAAATGGTGAAAAGCAACCCTCACATCAACGGAATGAATCATGTGCATGCAAACCCTCATTTTCAAACAGCTTTTTGGAAGAACAGAGGACCACACGAATCCACTAGGGTACACAGACTTTGTCAAACTGGACCTGCCATTGCTACTTTCTAAAAGATCTTTTAGCATAGCTATAATTTTTAATAATTTGTAATTATGATATTTGCTATAATTTTCCTATACATGATGCTGCATGGCACCTCATATACACTTAAATAAGAGAGTACAGGGAATTTGACTATAATGGTAATCTGACTTACAGAATACTGTCTGTCAAAGATGAAAAAAATGTGTTTGTTGTCACTGTGTAGGAATCAGCCTATGCTGACTTTTGAATCCTTTTTTTTCCACTTGTTGTTCTACATATTCGTAACAAAAAACCCCAGAAAAACCCAGAACAGTATTCCTAGGTTAAAGAGAACTGTGATGTTTTCCCCCACTGTTTGCAAGGCAGTATTTAAATTGCAAAGAATGATAGACATTATTTTGAAGGAAATATACAGAGAAATATAAAGGCTTCATTGCCTACACTACTATTTTTTACAAAGCATAATAATAAAAAATTTTTTTAAAAAAGACAAACCCTTTTACCTTCAAACCAGACAGGTAAATGCATGCAACCACCCTGCAAGTGGCTTGATCATACACCAACAGCTGCTCCATATGTCTGAGTTTGGAAATCATTGTCTTTTCAGCTAGACAAAACACAATTCCTTGTGCATTTATAGTGCTCTTGAGCAAGTATTTCATCATGCACCTTTCCTTTGGAAAAGGCTGTCCAAAACTCTATATTTAGCCATCACAAACACGTTAGCCTTAATCTTCTTGGCGTAAATGTAGAAGGCTGTCATCTCCTGAGAATCAGCTGCGATTCTGTCTCAATGTTTTTTCAAGTGATAAAGCAAGACTCTGGCGTCTTATCTAGCATTGAACTAACAGAGTGTTAGCCACATGGGGAAAAGACTTTAAACATTCATTAATGTTTTAAAAAAGGGTCATGAGACACAGTCAAATAACTGTGCCCGAGGTTAATTTATGTTTTCACAACTACATACAGCAGGGTGACTTGATAGTTTGTCTTCATGTTTTGGCTGTGAGAACATATCTGGTGCTTCAGTCTGAAAACAAATTGTTAGAGAACAACTAAAGCATGCAGGCAAAATGCAGCATGGAGTACTTCAAGCACCCAATTAGCTCTACAGTCTCTAAAGTAAGAAAAAGAATGTCTTCAATTTATCTTAGACTTGATCCTGATCAGCTTAAGACATAGTTAAAATCGTGCCTAAGCTCAAGCTGGCCCTGAAGACAGCGCAAACTCTGCCAACACTGTGGCAGGTGCTCAGTGAGGGACTTGTCCTTGCAGAGGTGAACTGCGTTTTGGGGGCACACCCTTCTGTAGCTGCCAGCAGGACACAGGTGATGATGACGCTGTCCATGAGCCTCTGAGTGTGTGGATGGGCTCTTCCTGGATGTAACTTTAGCATCTCCAATAAAACTGGAAATTCGACAATTTGCAACGAGCAAAACCAATAACAAAATCACAAATAAAATGCCTATGTTTTAATGCCCCTTTACAAGAAATACTGATTTCCTTTTCCTCACAGACATTTTACAACTCTTGATGCTTTTTTTTAAGAAATCTCAGATTCAAAAAAATATAATCCTTTTAAGTACATCACTGCAGAACTATGACACGATAATTTATATGGAACATAAAGCAATACAGAAGTTATAATGGAAACTTCTCTCTACTTCTCTTGTCATCTGTTCTGTGAAGCTGGAAGACAGTAATTTTAAAAACCCGTGAAGGTAAATATGTCAGCACTCAAGGCATAATAAGCCTATGAGATCTTATGGAATGAGTATCATTGAGATAAAAATCAGCCCAGTTCTTTAAAAGGGAACAGATGTTTATTTCAATGAAAAGAACTTCTGGAGGTACTATAAAAAGATTCTAAAAGTAAAGTTTTGTGAAGGATTTAACGCATTGTATCACAAGATATGGTAGCCACAAATATAAGTGAAGTGGCAGAAAGAAATATTTCCTGTGAAAGCAATTATCACAGTGTTTCTTATATCTTCTCCTAAAGTAACCAGCACTGGCCACTGGCAGAGAAAGATATTAAATTAGATTGATTTCTGTTCTGCTTTAGAACAGCAATTTCTTCATTTCATCTCCCTCACCCTTTCCAGTACTGAGGATTTAACTCAAAAGCCATCTTGCTCACAGTGGCTAAGCAGCAAAGCTCCTGTAACTCTTAGTTAAAGGATGACACTATTTCCTTAGGGTAGAACACTAACAAACCTTGAGTTTCAAAGAAAAACACATTAAAAATAATAAATCCAATATTAAGAATGACAAATACTAGGGCAGTTGATCATATTTTTCCTATTCTGATTTGCCATATGATTAACAGCTCATGAAGATTCTGAATTTGCCTTCGTTATTTGCTGGGAATTCAAACTTTATCCTCAACAGCCCAGCATTTCTATCAAAAGCGTTTGTACAGCAGCACATTATGCCAGGAACAGCTGTAAAACTCCAAAGACTGTGGCCAAAACAGGGAAGAGAATCCACAAAAATCGGTCCAGGCAATAAAAGTTTCCTTCCAGCCTTTCTCCAAGCCAAACATAAGATAACTGCCCACCTATAAATGCCTTTCATCTCCTTTTCCACAGTTTTGATTCACAGGTTGAATTTCTCAGGACAGAGGTTTTAAACGAGGTTGGTGGGTTTTTTTGTTTTTTGGTGGTTTTTTTTTTTTGTTTTTGTTTAGTTGGGTTTTTTGTTTGGTTTCTTTGGGGTTTTTTTTGTTTGGTTGGTTTTTTTGTGGTTTTTGTTCACAAAACCACAATAAAAATATGCCACCTGAACTTGGACAAAATAAACAACCGTCTTACTCCTGCACCCTCACATACCATTTACAATTCAGGGTTATAACAATCAGACCTGGAACTATTAGAAATTTCTTCAACCCTGTATCCCCTTGGGGCTTCTTTTATATGAACCCTTTTTGTGTGGTTGAGCACAGTAGCTGAAACAGCTGAAATCACCCAGACCACGGAGAATAATATTTTTATTTTAATCTTTCAAAAGGTCAGTAAAGCTGAACAGGAGTAAATTACATTGCTAAAAATGCATTGTCTGTCAACACAGCACGCCTCCACAAGAGCTGCTTTCCTCGGTCTTTGCTGTCTGTTTATTCAGTCCAAGAATTCTGCTGGATGGGACATAATAGGTTTATTTTTATTTAGACCATATTTCAGAATTTGTGGGAAGCAACAGTACCTCTTTTGAAAAGGAGCCTTCTCCCATCTTTCAATAATACATAAATATTTTTATTCACAGTAATTCTAGTAAAATACTTGATTTCCATCCTGCCTCACCACCAAATGACAAATAACAGTGCTAAGCAAATGACTACTATGGGAAAATCTCTGCAATCAAAACAGAATGGAAACTGGCTCCTAGTCCATTCTGCTCTTAAAAAACTGAGCAGCTGCAGAGAGATTGGACTCTCAAATACCACCCCTGGCACAATCCATAGCAGCTCCACCCCAGAACAGGCCCACAGCAATCCCAGCTGCAGGCAAGGGCAGTGGCGGCTGGGCCAGCCCTGCCAGGCAGCTCGGATGGGCACGGAAACTCCTCCCCAGGAAACCGAAGGCACCTCCTGTCTGCCCACTCTCAAACACAGCAGCCCAGCCTCAGCTGATTTTAAATAATCCTGCACTATTATTAACTGGAGACAAAATAATGCAGCTACACTGCCTGGCAGAATACCTCTTTCCCCTCCCTATGCATAGTTGCAATGAAGAAAAAGCAGAATACCTCTTTCCCCTCCCTAAGCATAGTATGAAGAAAACCTTAAAATGGAATTATGTTTTGGTTGTTTTTTTTTTTTCTTAATATTTGATATAAGAATCTCTAATGCAAACAATATGTTGTCAGCTTATACTAAGTCTGATGGCAACAAGGGCTTCTTCTGTCCTGGAGATTCAGCATAAAGCTATTAAATGTCATCAGTAATGAAGATCAGAGAACTTTTGTTTACCAGTTAAGATCAACACTAGTTAGGGGGATATTTCTGTATGAAAGCAGCTGTGAAGTTATGTTTTAAAGAAGCTTTGTCTTGACAGATCTCTATCTGATGATATATTGTTATATATGAGAATTTCTAGGCTGTCTACACAAATATACATTGCCAAGGTATGCAATAACTTAATTAAACTTTAAAGAAAACTAAGAAATTATCTATACTGGAACCTAGAATTATAAAGTTTATAAGCTTTGTCTACATTTTTGCAAAGATTTTGTACAAAAAGTGCACAATAAGGTTTGAAAAAGACCTTCAAAAGACCAAAGCTGACATGTGAATTTTGTCCTCAGATTTATACAGCCATTGCCATATAAATCAGCTGCAATAATGTGCATACAAATGCATTTGCTAATTAGCAACTTCTTTTCCTCCCTAAGCTGCTCGCTTAAAAGCTGGTACACCCTTCAGACACGAGCAAATTAGGTGATTCATATTCCCATGAAAAAAGTGTCTTTGCATTTGTAATGTCATGGAAGTGGATCTGCTCTCCTGCTGCTTCTGCAATATAAAAGTGTTTAAACCCTCCATTCAAAAACACCGTTCTGTTTTCTGTTACAGAAATCACTTGAAAGTAAGAAACCATGGAAAAACAAAGAATTCTTCTGTGAGCCTTTTCCTCATCAGTTACCATACTATCTCAAAAATTACTCAATCCCTACTGAATCAGTATTTCAGTTTTTTCTGGATGATGCATGTTCTCCTAATTGCTGGAAACAGCAAACAGAAGCAGCAATATGTGTTGAGCTCACATTCCCTAGGACAGAGCATGCAATATTTGTATGAGAATTTGGGCTGAGCGTATGGACATGAGGGGAGAAGCATCATGAGGTCCCGAAGACCCCTGGGTGTGATTACAGCTGCAGAGTGAGAATCTGCCGCTCCTTCAGTCCTCGGAAGGAATTTGCCTCCTATCCTAGTGGGAATCACCACAGCTGCTTTCCCAACTCCAAAATGCCTACTTATTACTAAAAGCAATAAAATCATCCAACATAATTTTACCAAAACAAATTTCCAACACCCCAGTCTCAGCATGAGAAAGCAATACTTCATTCAATTGTGCCTATTTCCTTTTTTTTTTTTTTTTCCCAATAGTGTTTGCAGGTGTATTTAGTTTCTACAGTGCATTTGAAGAGACATGCATATTTCAGGCTAAATAAGTGGCTAAACTGTTTGGTGATAAGCAAGGCCAAATGCAGTATATGATTGGCACCTGAGGAAGTGAAACTTTTTCATTTAAGAGCTTAAATTGAAAGGAGCATTTAAAAAGTGGATCCTTTTTCAGCTAGAAATATTTTTATGGCATTCTATATTTTGTGTTGCACACTAGGAATTTACATTGTCATCAAAGATATGTGTAGACTGTCTAGATAAAAGTCCTTTTCTGTGCAGGTATTTATTCTGTACAGTAAATTAAGTTAATATACTTGTCAGTTGCTATGCATTACAGAATAAATGCTTTTAAAACAGGGAAATGTTTGGGGGGTTTTATGTATTTGTTCTCTAACATTTTTAGCACTTGAGAAAATGTGACTTGAAGAATAACATTAAAATACCACTAATCTAATGTTCACGTAAATAACATTTCACAAATTGATGTTGTCATAAATACATTCGCATCTCTCTGGCTTTATAAGAAAAAAAACCCTTGACATTTTCTTGTGCTGTTTCCTGACAAACAGCTCAGCAGTGAGCAGGAACTAAAGCACAGCAGCTCCTTTAGCATAAAAACAGGAATTGTGAGAAAACAGATAATACAATTCTCATGGCAACAAGGTTCTTATACCCTAAACAACGACGTTTATCAGAGGAAAATTGAAGTTCAGGGAAAAGCTTTGCTTGGAAGGCAGGTCACTCGAGGGAAAGGCCCCATCCCCCAGCAATGCTCAGCAAGGGCAGCACAAATGCAGTGAAATTTGGGGTTATATCTGGTTTGCTGCACTGATAGGCTGCAGAAAGTGTCCATTGACAGCTATCCTTTGAAACTTATTTTTTCAGTTTAAATTGAATGAGCAAACAGGCACCAGAAAGTTTTCTTTAAGACTATAAATTCAAAAGGAAAGCATAAGGTTTTTTTTTTTAAGTTTGCCCGGAATTTCCATTTACATATATTTATTCTTATCTGTTGGGTAAACTAATAAGAACCTCTTGAAAGACTTTTTTTTTCCACTAGTGCTAGTACATTTCAACATTTAATAATTTTAAAATCACAATTCACACTAGTTCACAGATTTACTTGAAATTAATAACACTACCCACTGGTGAATTAGTGCTGTTAAATTAAAAACTGTGCCATGCCAGCCCTAGAAACCTGCCTCCTGCTTGCACGGGAGCAGATAAGGAATTACTTCATTTAATCTAATTACAGTGGTGTAAAAGAGAAGGGAAATGAGTTCTAAATATTGCTAAAAATGCTCTCAATCTTCATTCTCTGATAGAGGGAGACATACAGGAAACTGTGTTTTTATCACCTCTGATGTAACTGGCTTCTTCTCCTTTTCCCTGGCCACTGTTTGCTACTGAAATGTATTTATTAGAAAATTGCACCTACATCATTCTAATGTTTTAGAATAACGGTTTAGGGCTTTCTTGTTTCACATGTTTGTGTCATTTTAGCTAACACATCTATCCCAGTGCAGCTCCCAGGGTAGAACTGTGATAACAAGATACCGACCTCAAGATCTAGCTTGGTTCTGGTTCTAGGTAGTTTTGCACAATTTGCATGCAATCCTTTAATAAAGAACCACACTGGGAGCTCTTTTTGCCAGTTGTTTTTGCCTTGTAGGTGAGCTCATAACAAGGGTGACTACCTATTCCTCACAGAAATCTCATAGCTCTAACAGTCATTTGGAATTTTTTTAAAAAATAAAAATATTTCCATTTTATTCAATCTTCTTTCCTATTGCGACATTCAGAGCCTTTTTTTTTTTTAAACAATTTTTTTCTATTCCTAAATGCAGCATCCTAAAATGTGAGTCTAATTCAGGGTGCCCAAAGTATAATAATACCTGACTGACACTGCGGTGCTGTAGGGCCCCACTGCGCTCAGCATCCCACAAATAGCACTGGAACAGCTCATGTGCAGCAATTCCCAAGCTTTTTCCTTTGGATCAGGGGTAAGGGACCTTTCTTTGTCCAAACTCACACAGGTGGCACGCACAGAGCATGGGTATTGAAACTGCGTGTCCTAAATCGGAAGCTTAGAAAAGATGAGTATTTTTATAGTTCGGAGCTATACAAAAACAAGACTATATATAAAAGGCACCTTGCTGATTTATTGCCATTTAATCTGGCCTATTTCTACTGAGAAAGAAATATCATCTCTCTGCAAATGTTTGTTCTTTATTTAGGAGCAAACATTCAAAGGAATGCTGGCTGAGCCTGACATACAGTTGCTGTGCTATTTGCTTATCTACCAGCTACATCTTTTCAGGACCAAAAAACCCTCTTTCGCTAACGTATGGCATACAGGTAAAATTTTCATAAGCAGTCCTATTATCCCAGATCAGTTCTCTCTTGTACCTATCTTCTATAATTTTGATATCTTTAGAGCTGATAAATGGGCTCAGGACTTCTCCAAAGTATCGCTGTGATTTTGAGTCACTCCATCAGCCATATTTGCATACTTATGCAGATGTGAGTGCTTTTTCTGCTTTCTTGCTCCCTTTTATGGCTTACTCACTTTCAGATAGCAGGCAATTGCCCTGCTGTGTGCCAAGCATTCAATCTTGATAGATACCAATTTGGTGTAATATACACACAGGGCATCCGTCATGGCTTCTCCATATAAATTACATCTAAATTGTGTGGAGAGAGAGCATAAATCATTCATTCCAAAAGTCAGAGGTGAATAGCTGTGTAGTTCTTTGACAAAAAAATTTTCTCTTGGCTGAAAATTAAAAAATATGTGTTCATATAGTCACCCACATGCACAAATTTACATGCAAGCCTAGACTGAAATGTTTATTTGGAAACAGCCCAGTGTTTGATGTAAGTTCTGTGCAATAGAACATCAATTTGGTTGTAAGTACTCTGGATTTCACTGCCTGGCACTGCATAAAGGAACTTTTGGGAGCAGTGCATCAGCAGGAGGAAGGCAGAAGGTGTCATTCAGGAACATGGTTTAGTTGCATGAACAGGTATGAAGATGCCAGCTGATGGCTGGTCAAATTCAGCTTGAAGGTCCAAAAAGTTTAGCATTGCAAGACATTAATTAGGTCAAAAGTTCTTAAGCTATAAATTTCATTTAACAATGACACATATTTCCTGCTCCAATTCTTTTTCCACATTCATGCTCCATGAAGACCACTTCAGGTAGGGCATTCTAACCAAGAGGCTTATTTGTTCTTTCATCTGTCACCTTTAGCAAAATAAAAAGAACAAAACCCTAAACCTTTGCACATAAATAGGCTTCACTAAATCATCTCATTACTGAGGAACCACACCAATATCCATTACACTTATTAGATCAGGCTTTAATGCTGAAAAACTAAATGTGGCAACTTAGTGCTTATATTTCTATGATGTAATCTAATATTATAACCTCTTGCATTCTTCCTCTCATGTCCCTCAAGCTCCCCAAAAAATGCCGTTTCACATGTAAAGTTTTAATATTACAAAAATGCCTGAATGATCTAATTTCCAGAATGAAAAATTACTTACTGTTCTCATTGTTTAATACGCTTCCCTAATGAATAAAAAAGAAATTTTAATTCTAAGAAACTTAGTTATAGAAAGTACTGTCAGATTTTTTTTCCCCTTTTTTAACATTTTCCATTAAAGACATGCCTGGTCTCCAGTTTTACAAGAGCTGTGTGCCACTCCACTGAGCCCACATCCTGCAGCAGTGCACGCGGATCGTGACTTAAGTGCCTCTTTTTTGTTTCTAAAGCCATCAACAATTATTAAACTCTAGGAGAATAAATCTCCTTATTAGCATGAAGATTAGAACATCTTAGGTGCAGAAAAATGTCAGCTGCTTGTCAGGAGTCGTTTTGAGTGTGCTCTCTTGACCCATTCCCAATTTAAAAGTTCGTTCCTGTGGAACAAGACAGATAATGAATGCAGTATGAAAACAGCCAGTAAATGAGCAATACAAGAAATTTGTCTTTCTAATTGAAAGAGCATAAGCTAAAATTATAGTACATTAGCTAACTATCCAAAGTGCTAGGAAATGTAATGAGAAATAAATAACTTCTTCTCGGAGTGTCTTCCTCAGAGGTACAGAGAACACAGCACTGCAGAATAAGCAAGAGGAAAAGAAGCAGAGTGAGCTAAGGTCACTTTATTTCTAAGTGAGAAGCCTACAGAGGATGCTAATTTAGTTTGATTTGTTTTAAGCTTTCCTGAATCATCAGACAGATAAAATCTTAATGATTCTTCCATTCAAACAGACTTAGAAATATCAATTTTAATTCAGAGAATCTTCCATGACAGAATTCTGCCATTTGCACAGTGAGGGCAAGATCACTTGGAATTGTGTAAACGGATCTATTGGCTTTGGTTTTAATTCTAAATTTCAGGGGGACACAAGAGTTGGGAATGAAAGTAGTGTATTTCAACAGGACTTTAGTAATAGCAAATCTACTAATGAGGGCAGAATGTAAACATATTCATTAAATTTGATAGTATTGCACAAATAGTGTAGCAAGGGAAGCTGGAAGATTTGGTGAATGTGTTACTGTCCTATAGGATTTTCTTGGAAAAATTACCCTGCCATTTACTAAACGTGAATGACAATAATAGCACTTAAGTATACTTTTGAGATTAAACATATATAAAAAAAATTGGTTATGTCATTTTTATTTATTGTTTAGGCTTTTACTTAAAACACCAGTATAGAAACAAGTGTGTCTGATACCATAAGGGAATGAGCCATGAGGCATGTACCTTTTGAAATGCTATAAATACATAGGTCAAACACTATTAGCATGACTTCACAATGTGATTTGGTTAGGGGAGAAGCTTCTGACTAGGACTGCGCTGGGGTCACAGTAGTGGTAGGAAGGCACAGCTGTCAGGAAATATGATGATACAATTATCATTAAACTCATCTGTTTCACCAATTTTAAAACTGGGTGGCTCACAGTTCTCTGACAAAGTTTACAAGGAAAGCTCCTCATTCTACCCTTCGGGACAACCCTCCAGCCTTGTCTTTTCACATTTTAAATTGTCTTGGATTTTACATGTTTGACATTCACTTTCTGCAATAGCTTCCCAGGTGTGTGAGCACTGCTTTCACAGGGTTGTGAAATCTCAAAGGTGGATGTGTTTTTCATGTATGCTCATACCAGCACCTCCTATAACTGAAGAAATGTTTTGTTTAATTCTAGCATAATGCTTATGTTGAACAAAGTTATTTTTATTTTGAAGCTGCCAGCAAAGCTGTAAAATCATTCATTCACACAGCAGTAGTGCTTTAGTGCCTTACCTCTTCCCCGCACCCCATTCATCTTATCTGAGGCTGATAAACATGTGTCCTCTCAAAGATATTATCAGATACTGCCTAAAAACACCCCAGGACTCAGCCCCAACACAAAACACCAGGCAAAAAAAAGTTCTGAGCTATCAATTAAAATTGCCACTTTGTCTTGTAGCTGACATTCTGAGCAGATACAGCAGCAAAGACACTGGAAAGAAGTATGTCAAACTCTCTCTTGACAGCTCTGACAAGGCTGCCCGGGATGAAGCAGCTTTTTAAATCTTCTTGTGTGATAACCTCCTTCTTTGACTACAGGATCTGAGAATTCTCAGAGGGATCCACAGGGTCAGACAACCTCAGAAGTTCAGCCACCCTTTCTGTAACACAGCTCCTGCTCATCCCTTTCCAGGGACCTGAATCCACCCTTAGCATCCCAAAGGCAGCGCAGACAGGGCCGTGCTTTAATATTGAGATACTTTTCTTGGCATTATTTCTGCCACAGAATCCATGCAATTTTGTAAGGAATGTCTGTCTGCACATCTGATATCCTTCTCCACTGCAGTTGTGTTTATTGTCAAACTTCTGTGATAAAACTGTAGGAGTAATACAAAGGTTAATAAAGAGAAATGTGATTGAGGAGGTTGCACTGATGTGCAGAAATCAACATGTATTCCCTTCAAATATGAATGCAAACAGCTGTTCTACTTTTGGTGCTGTCTCATCTAAAGAAATGCTGGAACTCTTGCCCCTAATACATGAAAATTGGAAAAATATTAACAAAGACTTAGAGGCAGCATTGGTAAAACTTTGTCACTCCTAGAAAAGCCATGGCTTTCTGAAAGCTCTGAGAAGGGCAGTCAGATTTTTTTTCTTTTTTAACAGGTCCCCCTTTCAGCTCTAATGCCAGCTCCTCAAGTGTATGACTAGGGACTTGTGTGTATATTCCAGAGCTTCTGCTGCTATATCGGTCCAAAAAAACAGCATTATCCCTTCTAAAATACTACTTTTCTTTTGAGTGTTTATTCGGGACCTCTACTTTTGTGATTACCGTTTTCTATCACTGCATCTAAAGACATTCCAGAAGAAATCTAAGCTCTCCTTCCAGTAGCTGTGTTAGGTCTATGTCAGTTTTTCCCATGAAAATATTGCTACAAGAAGGTGCTGCCTCACTCTGCTGAAAATACTAAACAAAAGCCTCTCTCCTATTTTTTATTGTGGAGTGATGGTGCCATTACACATTCTGATTTTTTTTTTTGTGTAACCACTCCTTTACATTCTTTGAAACTACACATAGCTTTTGTAGCCAGTCAGAAGCAATAAAACTGCTTCTCCTGGAGTGAAGCAGCATTCTGTCAAATGAATTTAAGAGCTGCAGAGAGCACTGCCCAGCCCAAGCACACCTCCCCAGCTATTACCACAGTACATGATATTAATGCCACTGAAAGGGAGAGTTCTTCATTTTATAGGCATGATGCTTGATTCCCTTCAGTCACATTTAAAATGACATGTATTTTATCTTTAAGTTAAGCACATTTCTTTGCATTAGCTCGTCTTAGATTAACAGGTACTTGTTTCAGGAAAACATCATAAAATCCCTCAAAAGGAACAACAAAATTTTATTATATTTTCCATTAAACATAAGTCTTTTGGTAGTACACCGTATGTATGTATTCAGTAGGGCAAACATAAAACTGGAAAACATTAATTCAACAAGTATTGCATTATAGTATAGAACATTAGTAAATGCAAAAAAATCCCAAGGAAATAATGGGAAATGAATAGCTAATGATAATTACAGTACTCACACCACACCACCATTAAGCAGAAACATGTCGAAAAGAAACTGCAACATAACTATTCATTTATGAAATACAGTCAGTGTTTTAATGCTATAGTGAGCATATAGCAATTATCATAGCAGTTAAGGTGAATTCCAGCTATTGCATATCAGTTAGTTAAAAATTGTCATCGGATCAGTTTTAAAGCAAACAGAATTAATATAACACCTAAATTTTCTGTTGTAGAGTTGCTAGGAGAGGGCCATACATGTTCCTTTTAGATAATACAGGCAATTTTGAATTAATAACTCAGCCATTTTACAAAGGCTGGCACTCTGCATTTACAGAATGCATTATATTCAATCATGCTGGAACCATATAATTACAGGTGATTTTACAGTTGTTTGTTTCATTTCTCAGACCATGATGGCACTTAGAGTAATGTAATTATTCACCTAATTATATAACATGGCTGTAATAAAGCATTTGGACTGCTCAGCAATGACAGTTGAGATGTAGTTTGAACGTGATATATATACAGCTTCAAAATTATCCTACAATAAAGAAAATTCTCTCTTAATTTAAAAAAGTTATCCATATCTTAATCATCATGAGATGTTTGATGAAGGCTTAATAGTGTTACTGGATTCAGTAAAAGCCCAAAGCAGATTTTTCCATTTGGAAACAGTTTTGGGGTTTTTTTGTCCTATTTGCATTTTCCCATGGTGATCCTGATTTAGGGACTGAATCATTACAGCTCAATACCTACAGCCCCAGACAGGGCTTGGGGATGGCAGAACTCCTCCAAGATGTAGGAAATATTTGAACAGAGTGCAGCAAAGGTCTACAAAGGCTCAGCTTGAAGAGCTTTGAACTGTGCTGCACAGTTATTTTCATCTAGCACCCCACAAATGCTAATTCTCAGCTCTGTTGAGAAAGATGATAAACTGGGCAGAATGCCACCGTAATGTGACTATAGTGCTTCGCCTGTCTGTGCTAACTCATTTATTGCAATTTGTTTATGGTTTAGGCAGCCCCACAAAGCCTGTAGGAACAGGGTTGTCTGTGTTACAGCACATGCTTTGTTGGCTCTAATTTTCTGATATTCGTGGAGATTCGCAGAAGCTCGCAGGGAAGTCAGGTAGGCAGCACTCAAGATAGCGATTGAGAGAGCTTTATTTACCAAATTTTCTTTATATAAGCGTTAATAATCTAGCAACTATTGGTTGGCAGTTTTCCACCCCCAAAAATGATAGGTTACAACCCTACAACATCCAGTACCAAAAACACTGTGATTAGAAAAGTACAGAAATGCAACTTATCTCTATTCTCCATGAGAAAGAAGAGAAAGAATTCTAAAACAGTGCAACTACAATGCTTCTCTTTCCACTTAGTAAGAAGAAAGGTTGATGGCCATAGCACAGGTTTTATTCAAAACTCCAATGGGTATGAGCACTCTGATCCACCCAATGACACAAACAGGCCAAACTGATTTAACTGACCAAAGCAGCCTTCAGGCGAATGCCATGATGGTTAGCAGCTCTTTGTTTTCCTTTTGGTTCTTCCCTTGACTGAGCAATCTGCAGCTATGAACCACACGAATTTTGTTTCTTGCATTTCTTTGGTTTGATGTGAAAAGAGGATTTACATATCTTTTCTGCCAGTTCTCACCAAAACTTATTCTTTTGGAATTTTCATTGATTACAAGGCAATGAAACCTCCCCTCAGCCTGCTCAACTGCCCCCTCTTCAAAAAGCTAACTTTTATACTCCTGGTCCCCCAAATCGGGTGTTTATTGGGAGTTTAATTAAAGATGGAAGACATTCAGGGCAACAT
Source organism: Origma solitaria (assembly GCA_013397895.1). Taxonomy (NCBI): domain Eukaryota; kingdom Metazoa; phylum Chordata; class Aves; order Passeriformes; family Acanthizidae; genus Origma; species Origma solitaria. The sequence continues at coordinate 87,419 of VZRL01003761.1, read as the reverse complement.
CCCAAACCAGCACAGCTCCCGTGACTCTTCGCTGCCAAAGCACACGTGAGCAGACAGTTCTCAATAATCTCAGCACAGCAGGGTGTGAGCAGGGTTAAGGTGCAAGCAACTTCACCAAGCAAAGGGCAGAGTAAAATACCATAAGCAGCGCCCTGCAAGTTCAACTTTATCTCTGAAGCCTAAGCATTGAGAACATCATCTGACATTAGCAAAGAATTTTTCTGTCAGTGAACTCCAAAACATGAAGAATAACAATGACTTTTTGGAGTTTACACAGATTTCCTTCCTCACAGAACGGTTTGGTTTGTCAGGGTAAGAAACTGTAAGACACTGTTGACCAATAGGTGGATTATTCTGCATGGAAAAAAAAAGCCGCTGGTTGGAAATGTGAGATAAATTCAAATGAGACTTAATTCCTAGCAAAGCTCTAAGCTCTTGGATGTGCTCAAAAGAAAATGTTTTGGCCAAAAACGATCTGGAAGCAAAAAGAGAAAACACATTTGGAATGCAACACAATTGATTTATCCTGCAAATGTGTCACTTCTTTCAAGAATTATTTAATTCCAAATCAAACTTTTACATTTTGGATGCCTGTCAAAAGCATGGTAAAAATGCCTGTAAATGGCTAAGCACATAGTGGATTTTTGTTCTGAAAACAAACAGAACTGAGACATTTACAACCTTATCTGTGAAAGGGAATTGCCAGCTGGGGAGACGTATTTGAAACTAAGTACAACAGCATTCAAACAGAATGAAAAACCAGAGCTCCCACCTCCGTGGATGATTTCATAGAGTTTGCTGAATCTAAGGATTCCTCTTTCCAATTAAAAATATGTTCTGCATAATTACGATAAATGGGAAATAAAGTGAGATTAAATGTGTTTAATCAAGTTAATCATTCACAAGAGAAATACAAAGCTTCATACCAAAATGATGGTTTTGCAACTCCATATCAACTATTTCTGATGATGATAAAATGTTCTATGGGATAAACCAACTATTCAAATACTTAAGGAAAAAAAAACAACTTAAAAAGAGGCATTATTCACCTAAAACTTCACTGAAGAATAGAGAAAAACTATTTTTTTGTGCTATGGGATGGCAGCTTTTCTGGCGGGACACATTTTCCATCTTTCTTTGGCCCCAACCTGGTAGAAGCAATTGTTTGTGTTCCTTCTGAGCTCCAGCTCAGGCTGCATTAGAAAGCAAAAGATGAGCACAGGCTTCATATTCCCCAAAACATTGCCAGAGAAAGCTGATTTAGAAGCAGGAAAAGAAAACCTGTAAAAAGGTGCACCTGTACAAACACGGTAAGGCCTTTGACAATAGTCTGATTTTAGACGAAAACAAAAACATAAGAAAATAAATTTTTCCTTTAACAATTCTTTACAAAATGCAATAGAGATACAAAAATGAAAATACTAAAAAAAAATTTCCTGCCATTTTAGTGAAAATTACTTTTGTCTAGAACTGTAAACCACAAACATTCAACCAAAAGCTGGGCAGGCAACCCAGATCCAATTCTCCCATTTAGAACTGAGAAGAAACCTGAAAATAAAATGCAATTGTAATAGAAACTGCACTAAATCTATAAGCAAGAAACACAGTTTGATATAATCATTTTTGCTAGCCTGAAATTCCCCATTTGTTACTTCTAAAAATAACACATTCCTGGAATATTTGCCAGCATTTATTTTGGTGCAAGGTTGTGTAGTTCAAATGGTAGGTCCATCTGGCTCCAAGTTTATTACTCCAGGACAACATTTTTAGTACGGAATTTCATCGGGGAAAGTCCAAACCACAGTGAATTATTGTTTTTCAGGAAGAACCAGCCCATCTGCTCTTCTCAGGATGACAAAATGATGTCACTCGAATGCAGTGACATATGGACAAAGGCGACTGAGACCCACACAAAGCAGCTTCCTGATCACCTTCCACTGTATACAGAGATGTACATCAAAGTGGGAATTTTAAAACTTAGACTCTGGCATAGGCAAGGCAAAAATGGTGGCAGCACTGAGATAAAGAATATTTTACATGGTCCGTGCTTGTCCTGTCTTTTAGTCTACTAAGAAGGGATCTCTTCTGAAAAGGACACTGCCATGTCTCCTCATGGAATATCAAGACTTGCACTTTGTTTCCATATACACATCCTTTAGGAAAAAAAAAAAAAAAAAAAATTTGCTAATTAGAAAAACTAATTTGTTTTGGCTATTATCTAGAGTGTTTCCTGGCTTGTATATAGTTTCGGATGTAAAAAAACCCCTCAATTGCAATTTCATGTGAGCTCAGGAAAAATCCCAACCAAATAAGGAAAATTAATACAAGTTGGATGTTGTAGTTATAAAAATAATAAAGAAAAAAAAAATCTTTCACAAGAAAAATGGAACATAAACATTATTTGCTGTTTACCTGGGACATAAGAGGTAGGTTAAAAGCCAAAACCGAATTTCCTTTACATAACAGGAAATTTTCTTATCTGAAATTTAATTCATATTTCAACAATTCCTATTTCTAATATACTCTGAGCATAGCAGAAAAGGTTTGAAAATTTCCGAGTCAATGTGCTCCAAATGAGATGATCTTGCTTCGTCTAGAGAAATATGATTATAAGAATATTTTTCATTGCTGAATTACTTACAAAAGTTATTTTTAGAGATGTTTAAGATATTGTCAATCCCTCACTTTGGGAAGAAACAGAGTCTTATTCTCAAATTGCGTAACAGCAAAATTTCTATTAGGGATTTCCCCCTTAGCAGAAGGCGAGCATTCAAAAATTTAGGACCAAGGAAAACCACCCACGCAGCCAACACTACAAAAGGCAAATTCCAGAACTTTTTCAGTTAGCAGCAAAGCTAGAACGAGCGTCCTTTTAAAGAAATGATTCAAATTCAAAATTATACTAAACCACAAAATCGTTGTGGAATCAAAGTTAGGTGTTCAGAGAAGGCACGAGTCCGAACAGAAGAGCTGCGGGTGCACAGGAGGCTGTGCCAAAGCCGCGCTTTGCAGAGAGGGCAGAGGAGCCCAGGGCAGCTGGCACAACTCAGACAAACTGAGAGCCAGGGCCAGGGCTCCCTGCCACACCCTCCTCGCACCCCAGGCACGAGCTGCTGCTCAGCACCCGCGCAGCAGCTGGAAGGCCACGCTCACCTAGAAATCCCTAAAAAAGTGTTTGCTAAACAGTCTATAAGCACCTGGCAAATAGCACGGCAATAAAGACGCAATAAAATTGCTGAAAAGAGGCCACATTGAGCGATTTTAGTCTCCTTGGCAGGGTAACTGACCTGGCAGACATGGGGCGGCAGCAGTTGTGATGTGTCCTGAATTCAAGAGGCTTTTCTGGCGCTGCCCCAGGTGACAGTTTCCTAAGCAAGTTCACGAAACACGGCACAGCTCTTGGAAAACTGTGCTTTAAAATTAGTCATCAGCAGTTTGCTGTCAACTTGTAAGACTTAAATTGGTCTTGAGAAAGGTTCAGCCTCAGGCCAAACTACCTTCAATAATTTCTTTATTGACTAATATAATAGAATAAAGGAACTATAACAATTAGAATGGTCAGAGTACTGGGATTGGCTGCAAGCTCAGAGTTCAAACTCATTTTGACAAATTGAAGAAAAGGACTCTAAACCAAAAGAGACAAGAAAGATGAAAGCATGCTTAGAACATAAAAGGTCTACACACGGATGAGAAATGGAAAATAGCAATACTGACCAAGAGGGACAAATTGTTGTCATTGATCACAAACTTGGTGACCAACTGTGGGGAAAGAGTGCCTGCTAAAAGGCACAGAGCTGCGCCCAGTTTTTGGCACTAGTTCCTAAATAGCTCTCTTGGTGAGTACAGAGAAAATAAAAAGAGAGATAAGGAGCTGGAAAATGCCATTTCAAGAACAGCTGAAGGAAAGCAGTTTTCTGTAAGAAAGGAAAAGTAGAATGTCACGTGGCCTGGCAAGACAAAACAAAAAAGGTTCTAAGAGGGCAGCAGTCAATAGTTTTCCCTTTCCACTGCAAGAATGCAGTAATTAGCTCAATTTGGACAAAAGAGATTCACTTAAAATATCAGAAACGTGCCAACACGTGAGGAAATTAAAACACCACACTTCACTTATCGGCAGAGACTTGTGGAGTTCACTTCAGACTTCTCCAAAGTCCAATTCTATCAGAAGCACCAGGGAACATTTAATCACCACCACCCAAAGATCAAAGATTGACTAGGTGATCCTCCTGGCTGTCCCCTCCAGCAATTTCTAGGAAATCCAGCACTAACTTTGCTATCATGACTGACATTAAGTGGAAGACACAAAGATACTGCACTAATAGAAACAGATCCATTAACTCATGTTTCACACCTGCAGGGCTGTTTAGCTTGCTCAAGTGATCTGCAAGATGACATTGACAGTATAAATTAATCTGGATTATCTATGACATAAACAATTAGTGAAGAATGCCATGGATCCACAAGGGTGCTGCCAGTACTCAAGTGTAAGCATGAAGCCAGATTATTTTCTTCCAGGATGTTATGACTCAATCTGGAAAGCTCTTCTCTAGTGCTGCTTGTCCTTCCTTCACACTGATGAATTTAAACCAACTGAGGAAAACCCCACGTGGCCACTCTAGAGAACACATGGATTAAATCATAAGATTTGAGGGGAAAAGCTGCAAAAACACAATGGGTTTGCACCTCTGTAATTGACGTAAAGCCACTTATAAAACAAATTGTGTGATCTGCAGTGTAAGAGCAGATAGAAGGAGGAAACTCTGCACTAAAATCGTAACGCCAAGAGACAATGATGTGAAGAAGAAACAGAGGTTTGCAATAGTCTGCCTGGTGATGTGGACAGGCACTGAAGAGGACAGCAGAATTTTGTTCCTACAGCCTTTGTGGAAGGTGATAACAAGTAAGACCAGTGAGACACTGCTGCTTTCTAAACTCCACAGCAAAGGGCTCTGGCTGGCTCGGACCCTGCTCTGGCCTCAAGTCCAACCCAGACTGGAGCCTTCCAGCTCCAGCCATTCTGTGGTTTCATGACTCTACCTCGGCACGCAGAGTGACACAGCAGGAAGGGAACCATCACATGAGACAGCTGCTGCCGAGACCCCAGAATTCAGATTGCACAGGTTTTGGGGCGCATGGGAGGGCAGGAAGAATTCAGTCCCAGCCCAAAGAGTGGAAGTGGACTGGGTGGGCTCCCAGATCCATCCCCCAGCTTCCTGCCATCCAGAAAGAATCCAGTGCGGGTGCTCCCAAGGATTCTGCTGGGACAAACTGCAAATCCACCCTCCTTGGGCAGACTTTTCCCTGAGGGGCCTCTACATAGAGCACAGGGATCCAGCTCTGTCTTAATCAGCTTGAGAAAACAAAAACAAAACAATGGCACTACTCAATTACATTTCCTACAATATTTGGGTAATTTCCTTTCATATTAAAAATCCTATTAAAGCACCTATTAAAGAACAAATTGTGCAATAAAAGTCCTACAAGCTGTTTTTATTTTTAAAGCCAACTGCAAATCATACAGTATTACTACAACTTTAAAAAGAGCATTGTTCTGCTTTGAAATTGATGAAGACAGATTTGTCTCCTTCCTGCTGAGGAGCTCGGGAAGCTAGGGGGTGCCCTGGTAATGCACACAGCAAGAGATGCTGATTCTAGCTCTGAATCTTTAATGTATTTGGGACATCAGTAGATCAGTCTTATTCGTGCTGTTTATACACCTCCTCAATCCATTGTCTTCTGAATTCTCAAAAAGAAATCAGATAAAATTGCTTGATCAATAAACTGGAATTACGTGTAGGGTTTGTTGGCTTTTTTTCCTTACAACTGACATATCAGTGAAATTCATTTTGAAAGGATGGGGAGCTCAATGAGAGGAAAAACAACCTGAACCACGCCTCCTGCATTTCACTCTTGGTAAAAATAAAATTGGCTTACAAAAATCTTCTGTTGTTCTCCATTTTAGTATATCTTTAATTTCTTTTCTTTGACTTTTAATGTCATGTCAGGACCAGATTAAATTTACATTGCACATCAGCCTGATGTCATGCTGAAAGCTGCCTCCCAGAAAGAGGCAGCATTACACAGAGGGGTCCTTTCCATGATCCAAATCAACACAACTGATTTAAAATAAAAAATCTGAAGAAATGTACTTTTTCTGTCTTTAAATTTCAAAAGAA
>VZRL01003761.1:0-81227 GCA_013397895.1 Origma solitaria | reverse complement strand
GTGGTCTTTACAAGGGATCTAACTCCTGCAGGGAATTTGCGTTACTTTTGCTCAGGGAGCTCTCAGTATCAAGGCTGCTGGGAAAAGCTGGTTGGTAGCTCAAATCCTCCATGCAAAACTGTGCTTGGAAGTGCTGATCAATAAATAAAATGCTGTTGCCATTTTACATTTAACTAATTTCTGTCATTTGTTGAGGACTTAAACAATGAAATGAAACTGGTTCTTTCATTACAGAAAAATTTTTCAGGGAAGTGCCTTTTCAACTCCCTACCATCACAAAGTTGTTAATTTTCCCAGTATGTGGGGGGAATTACTTCTTAACAAAAGTAGTGTTAAGTAGATGCACAAGTCTTCCATTTGTAGAAATGAATTGACCTAAAAATTGCTCATAAATTTCCCCTGACACATACTCAGTGGAAAAAAATCCCCAAACATTTTAAGATAAATTCAACATGAAAACCCCTAAGATTATTTTCTTTCATGATCAGGCGAAGGATCCTTTCTTTCTTTGACTATCTATATCAAAGGGGAAATTCCAAAACAAACTATAAATTATATATATTTCAGGCAGAAAGCGATAAAACATCACTAGAGAAAAATACCTCCTGTTTTAAAAGGCATGTGTAAAATCTTTACTACTTTTCTGTTAACTGTGGCAAAACATAGGAAGAAAGTTGATTTCTTTACAATTACAAAATTTTATTGGAAAAATAAAAAGCCTAAATGATAACTTTGCTTAAGATTTTCACTACTTTCAGAGTCAGTCAAACTCCACATTTCCCCACCCAATCTTTTTACAGCAGCTATAGTAACTGCAGCTCTGAAGGCAACTTTCAGCAGTTTTTGAAAGAGTGAATCAGCTAGGTATTGAACAAATTGTCCTAAAGCCAAGATCTACTGTTTTCAATAAAATTTCAAGCCAAACACTTCGTTATTTTCTGAATATAAAACCAAACTCAAAAAACTTAAAACATTTTAACTTGCTCTCTACAGACCATGTGAACGATATACTTGAAAACACTTCTGAAGAAGGCAGAAATCAAAAATATTTTTCAGGAACATAATTTGACAGAAAATCCTAACCTCATCCTTATATTTAGCTTTTGATTTCTAGCCTTTCAGTCTTCTCAGCACTGGGTAGCTGAGAGATTAATCTGGATTAAATAGCAGAAAGATGTTGAGATACACAGGGGTGGAATCAGGTCATATGGCAGGGACATTTCCCTCGATGGAAATGTTCTGAACACGGCTTGAGGGACCCTGAACAACTTCACCTAAGGCTCTCTTCTTAAGAGAAGTGTGGATGATTCTCCAGCAGTCTCTTCCCACCAAGAATTTCCTATGGTTGTGCATAGGTTTCAGACTCAATAGCTCTGGTCAATAAATAGTGACTCATTTTGTACCCATGTTGAACCCAAATCAAATTATTTTAGATCAAAGGAAAAAGAAAATGACAAACAAACCCAGAACAAATGGGAGAGGGTTCTCTGAGGAAATCCCACACTTTTCATCCATCTAAATGCACAATAAGAACAATAATAATAAAAAAAATCCTTTTTAGAACTATTTTTTTCTTTGTTAAAAGCTCTAATCAACACCCTAGGTTACCATTTTATAAATTAAGCATTAGGGTAAATGGATTAAAGTATTCATAGTTTATTTTACTGGGCAAATTACCTGTATTTCTTCATGCTTATTAACCATTCTAACTTAAAAATAACAAGGCTAGATTGTGCCTATGAATCCATTATTGGATTCATGTCAGCAGGTGTGCTATAAACACCTTACACCTCACAGAAAATATTGCCAAAACACTTCCAAAACAGTTGAAAACAAATAATTTCTCCACTAAGGAAGTATTTATTGTACACTGGGGCGGCTGCTACCTAACAAAGGATTTTGATTCAGTTGCTTTTGCAGTACTGTTTGTGTTTTCAGAAATTTCTGGAGGAGCTGGTCTGGCTTGGGCATGCCTTGTTTCCCACAGTCAGGTTTTAGATATTTCCTATCTAATGTCTTTCTTGCACCCTCAACATATGAGCAATGACGTTTATATACAAGGGTTAAATTCCCTATTAAATACTATGTAAGTATCTGTCTCGGAGTACTAAAAAAAAAAAAAAAAAATTTGCCAAAGTTGAACAAAATGTTTTTTCTTGCTGAAACAAAAGAAAGTATGCTTACAAGGCTATAAATACCTGTGGTTTGCAGAGTTCACTGTAGAGTTTCAATAATTACAGGATAGGAATGTAATGGGAAAAGTGTCTTTCCCGAAACAGATGGCAAAGTAATGTATTCTATACAGTTAGCACATTTGAAGCTCTCTGGGAATTAGTTCAAACAAACTTGGAAAACAAGAACGTAAGCACAGCCAGGGAGGAGAGTTACAACATTCTACTAATTTGGGAAAAAGGATTGATCGAATAAGAGATCTGGGTCGGTATTACCTACTGCAAAGACCAGAGAAAGAGAAAGAAATTAAAAACTCCTGGGAAACTTTCCTAACTCCTGTCCATAGCGCGCACATTACTGCGAGAGGCAGAGGCAGAAGGGCTCAGATTTAAAAAGGGAATTGGAGCCAGTGGTTTGATCTGAGTGCTATCTCTCCTCCCTCTGTGGTGAAGGGACTTTACAAAAAGTTCGAGTAGAGGTATAAGTATTCTGATTGGCATTTGAAACCAATTTTGAGGCCGCCTGCAAGACTGAGATGCAAAAAGGGATTAATCTTGTCATAAACATTTTTTCATACATATTTATATATCATGTGAAAAGCTGCTTCAAAGCTGCTCTGCTATATGTAGGCAAAAATGAATTTCCCTGCACAAAGATGAGAGGAAAATAATTTCACAGCCATCTTTGACTAAGTCTACCATTTCCAGCATCATCACAGCTATTCATTCATAATCTTGGTTTCTCCCTTTGCTTCTCTTCCTTCAGTGGTGATGGAAGACCACTAGAATCTGGAAGTGGTGTTTTCTGGACCATGCTTAAGTACTGACAAATAAACCCAACTAACCAACTTTCAGATTATTTACCAGCTAAAAAACTGGAGGCAGAGCTCTTCTCGAGCACAGCAATTCATCCTGAATTCAGGAAGTTCTGAATGAAGAAGATGATGTCCTCAAAGAGTGAAGAGTCAATTGAGAGGAGAAGCAAGGAAGGAAGGGTGGGTTTGTATCTTTGCTTTCTTTTTGCCTTTACAATTTCGATTTTAGACATTTGGTAAGCTCTGATGCAACCTGATCTTTCAGCCTTCTATTTCTAACAGTTTGTATTTCTAGCTCAACTTCTCCTTGTTCTCTTCTTTTTGCAGTTCCCTGCCAGTTCCCACAGCAAATGCTCTTTTAACGCACAAAAATCACTTATGTCTCTCCACTGGCAACACAACCTTGCTTTTCCTACTTGTTTTGAAAGCACAATCATGTCTGCACACTTCAGCCTGAGAACAAGCAACTCTGCAAGCTCAGTAGCATCTTTCCTCTCCAAATCCAGAGATACAAAAAAAACTTTTTTTTTTTTAATGGAAGCTTTGCTTTACCACCAAAAATGTCCCAGAAGAACCATTTTAGTGATTTTGCCTTATGCTCCGAATCCTTTTTCTTGACAAGTTAACCATGTCATTTGAATTGTGTACACAGCACATGGGATGTGTTCCCTTACTTCCAGAACTGTGTTAGAGCTGAAGCCAACCTAACATCTGTGGAGTAACTGTCTAGTTCAACAACTAGCTGGATTTTCTTTTATGAAGGGAAACTCAGAAATATGAGCAATTCTGCTCCAGGGACACTTTTGCAAGTTTTATGCTTCCTAAAGCAGTATGCCATGACTTGCACGCTGGTCTTTTTTAAAATTTTCTTTTCCCCCTCCTACTGTGACAGCTGTTGCACAATTACTCGTGTTCCTTTGTGATTTGTCCCCAAGCCTGAAGTCAAAATTAAGTTGTCAAAGAGTAGTGGATTTGACTTACCAGTTCAGCTCTGGGCAGAAAAGCTGCTCTATCAAGCTTGACCTGCTATTAAACATTTGTGGCCAAGAGCCAAAATAGATGAACCTCCGAAAGTTAATTGCGAGGTTTTGTATTTCCTCCCAACAAATTGGTCAGCAGCTCTTCCCCCACAGGGTCACCTAACAAGCAGGCTCAGTTCACCCAGAGAGATGAGGTGTCATTTCCCTGTGCAGGAACTGAGACTCTGGAAGGTGAGAATCACCCGTTCCTGCCTAAGAGAAGCACTAAGGGTTTGTACAATCAGCAACCCAAGGATTATGGAAGTGTGTGGTGGATTGCTAATTCTACAGAGCAGATCGCAGTCTAGAAAACCACAGAAAACAGCAAACTTCTCCTTTTTTTCCCTTTCCAGAGGCAAGCTTAGTAAGTTTTCCCCTAGATTTTCAGGAGAATAAAAATTAAAACTAGAACCAGAGCACAGCTGATGATGTGGTTTCATCTGACAGCTTCTCACAACTGTGAGAAAAGGCAGCTCTCCTCTCTTCCTCCCTTTCTGCCAGCCCTAGTCACACTGCCATGCAGACACACCCTGGCATGTACAGACACCTTGCAGTTCATTCAAACTCACAGCACTATTGCAAAGCCTGGGACAGGGTAGCTGAGTGGAAGTAAAAAGCCAGGAGAAAGAGAAAGAAACCAAGGGAGTCCAAACTCAGGCATGAAAGTCATCTTAACTCAGCTTCAAAACCATCTGGTACATATTTCTGAGCAGCCAGTGCGAAGTTTTCTCAAAAATCCATAGGAAGACTGGCTCCGTTATCCACTTGGGTAGCCCAAGGTGCCATTACAAAAGCTAGAAGGTAAAGGTGGAACTCGATTTAAGATTTCCCTTAAAAGCTCCGAAGCCAAGGAAATGTTTCCTCTTACTCACGTGAAATGTCTACTACTAGTGTTTCCTCTGGGAGTTTTAATAAAAAAAGACAGATCCAGGCAGCAGCACAAACCACACCAAGCTGTTTGGGTGTGTGCATAACCATCCCAAGCAGAGCACTGAGATTTGCAGAAAGCAGATGACTGAATTATCCCAGGCTTGCTGAAACCTCAAGTTCAAAAAATAATATAAATTCTTTCCATCTACAAGTCCCCAACTCATTCAAGCTTTTTGGACCCCATCTTGCTTTGCAAGTTCCAGTAACATGTGGCAGCACATTATCTTTGAGAAGAGATCTGCCCAGCAGGTCCTTCAGGTCTGCTTTTTTTTCCTGAGATGGGGAAAAGTAGATTGATTTGCGCTGATACTTTGGCCAGTCCCTGTCTTCCCATTTGCTTCTTCACAGATTTTATGAAAGATATGAACTGCGTTGGCTGCCAGACTTTTATGACTTCATCTGCAACATTTACCATGTGCCTTTCCCAGGCTGAGCTTGTTTACTGCCGTGTCGGTCTCGGCCAGGAAAGGTGAAGGTTATTTTATGGCTACACAGATGATTGCCCTGCACTCTGTACTGGCAGTAATGTCCCCTCGTTTGCCATGCAGCTTCCTGAAACACTTCCCAGGGATTCCTGATGACTTCCCATGCTGTTAGCACTTTGCCATCTGCTGCCCCGACACCGCTGTCACAAGGCTTGGGTCTTTTGGTGAGATGGAGCGAGAAAGTCCTGGTTTTGCATTTAATGACCCCTTTGTTTCTGTCTGCCTCCAAAGCCACATTTTTTTTTTTCACATTCTGCAGACTTTCAGAGGGTGTGATGCAGAAAACAGCTCCTGTGTGTACAGTGGATGCTGCCCAAGTTAAAAATCTTTTGACCAGCGTGCAAAAAAAGGCAGGACAAGAGTCCAGGCAAGAGCAGGGCGTAAATGATGAAGGAAAACAGCCCTCAAAAGGGTCTAGCATCTCAAAACTGACCTTCTAGTAAAGGCTCTGCCTACCAGAGAGGAAGGCAGCAGTACTTGCAGCAGAAGAGACACAGGTTACAAGGAGCCACTAGGATCAGCAGAACGGAAAAAGGCAGAGTCCAACTGAAGGATTTGGAAGGTTTCCATGGCTGCAAAGAGGAATTTGCAAAGCATCAAAGAGAAAACCCAAAAGCTGCCTGCAGAGCCACTGCAAGCAGCCCCAGGGGCTGTGCTTACTGTTACTGCCCAAGTGCAGAGGATGAGGTGACTTTGGTACCCTCCACTCCCTTTTCACAGCTTAATATCTTGTGCTCAGCTGTGTTTCACAGCTGCAGCATTGCATGGAGGCCAAAGCTCCTCAAAATTTCCTTAGTGTAATAATTAAACAGATAGATCCCTCCTAATATCTTGACTGAGTTGTTTTTTCACAGAAAACAAATTTTCAGTGCTTCAGAGAAATGAGCTGCAGGTCCCAAGGACATTCCCTAAAGGGCCCAAAAATCTTTTGAAAATAAATATGGCCTCCAGATTCTAAGTAGCATATTAAGCAAAAATGTGTTTAAATTTGTTAATTGTGCCCCACAGTCTGTAAGCACTCGGGAGAATACTGGAGTTTTTCAGTAGTTTTTGAATTCTCCATCCCTACTCTTCTTCAAAAGTGAAGATCAACTGATTTACTCCAAACTATTATCATACTCACAATTTCCTTGTCACATATTGCCCAGGCAAACCTGGCACACCAATGGAAAGATGTTAATAATTTACAGAGTAGAATATTTTAATGTCAGAATAGTAGAGTGTGGATATATTTGTGCATTAATATGTGTATTTTAGAGGTATACCAGAGAAAATGGTGTGCTGCATGCAATGTTATTTCTTATGTCTATTCTTTTTAATTTGGAAGAAAAAGAAGGTTTGATCTCATATTTCAGGTGTTATTAAAGGGAAAGGTGAAAAACACTGAGCACTTACAACCACTCTCAGAAAAAGTTCAAACAAAGTAATCATGAAAGTGTATGAACAAAGTATTTTCTGATGTACCACCTTCCCTTCTTTCAAGTACATTCTGCCGCTTCCCTCACCTGCTGTGTGGGTTGCACTTTATCATAGCACATTTTCATCTCAACTGTTTTATTTTATGATTGCTATAAAGATATACAGCAACTCGGAGGAGGTGAGTGGTGACTGAGAGCAGGTTACAGCTGCTTGACCACATACTGCCTTTATGATTGAGATTTGTACAACTGCTGTGTAAAAATATAAGCTAAGAAAAGACCACCTTTGCTCGCGACCATATTGATGTGAACAGCTCTTGGGTGAGGGTGATCATCTGTAAGACACTCACATGAAAAGATTTTATAATTAGGTTGGCTTTTTGAGCAGTACTTCAGTATCTGTTGAGCTGCAGTTACCTCCAGCTCTTTCCTGTCTCACTGCAGCAAACATCAGCACATGAGCCTGGTAAAGCAGCGAGAGAAACCTCGGTGTGTTCTGTGCACCTCACCCCTGCTCAGACCTCGGGGTCCTCTCTCTTTTTCTGATCTACCAGCATCTCTTTCTGCACATTTTGAAAATAGGTGGAAATTAACTATTAACAATTAAAAAAAAATTGCAACTCCACCACAAATTCGGTATTACTGTACGACTATCAATGAATATTTACAAAATTCTTGTATCTTTCTCCTGCCTTCTGGAAACAAGTATCTCAGGACTGAGTGGGGAAGAACCATGAGCTGAGCTATCAAGAAATAGCGAACAACTGTTTCCCCTGTCATGACTGAACATGAAAAGCACATTAATCTTCTCCTCTGCAAACACTCAGAGTAAAGGACAGACAGCAATTGTTTTTCTCTTCTCTGAAAAGCTGCCTGTGAAGTGACACCTTGATGGGAAACTCTTTAAAATTTTAACTAAGATGGCTTCATCCATGGAGCTAAGATAAGGAAGAAATCAATTTAAGAGCAAATGTAAAGTTTAACACCGGCGAGAATGCGTCTTTCAAATTAACTCACTTTCTATCACTGACCATCCACCTCCGACTCTCATTTTAAGAGGAAACCTGAAGAGGACAGAGTGTTACTCTTGAACATTCCTGACAATGCTTCAAAAGCACACAGGCAGCTCCAGGACCTGCCCAAGGTGGCAGAGAAGGGAAAGGTGACCATTTGTATTGAAAATAGTAAGTAGACATGAAAGCCTGCATGACTGCTCAGCCTTTTTTCCTTGGGAAGCCTTCTGAGGGCTTCAGTCACCCTAAGGAACGTGGCCCAACTTCAAAGGTGCCCCAGGCACACACAGAACTACCCCAGCCTTTGATAACTTTTCCCTAGACCTGGTGACATTCTACTGCTGCTCTAAGTTGTTGCAGTACCTGTACCAGTATAAACCAGAGGAATTAACTCATCTCATATCTCAGAAGGAAATTTAGACCTTACCCTTGTTGTTGTTACAGAACACATTTTTCACTAAAACCTGTATGATTTTTGCAGTTATTAATTGCTGATTAGGTGTCTAATATAGGAAAATCTTACACTAGTTATTTGGATAGTGTGCAGGTAAGTCTCCACATTTTTGGCTAGAGTGGCCTGTCATTGTCAGCAAGAATCACTTGGCATTAGCTGCTGTCCCTACAAGAGTGGTACAATTTGGGAAATCTATAAAACCTTTCTTGGTGGTCAGTTCCCTCATTCTACAGAATGAGATTTTCACTTTGGTTATGAACTCATTACCAGGAAAAGAATATACAACACCTTCTCCTCTTAGAAGAATTGATAACTTAACTGTGATTGTTGTGAATGGTAGAAACAGGAGTGACAGACAAATGGGGTTTGCATCTGGAAATTGTCTCTTGAGCACATTAGAGATATTCCCTTCTGCACAAAAAGGGTGAAAAGCGCAGCACAAAACCCATAGCTGTGCATGCATTGCATAAATCATAATGCCAAGCAAACTCTGAGCCATGAGGACTCTTCTGTGACTATTCTGATATTGGTCACTTGCGTTTTGTTGAGCTTATCAGAGAGCTGAAGAATAAAGGCTTGGTTTTTACGGGAAAACACGGATTTTGATATTTATTCCCAAATGATAAATTTCCTGAGTCATTCTGGAAACATGCTATTTAAATTATATCTCCTTTCTTACCCTGCAAATGGATACTGATATTTTTTACTAAGGCTATGGTTTGCATGGGCCTACAAGTATATCTCAGTTCATTTATGAAATAATTACTACGTGATCACTAAAAAAGAGCTCAGATACATAAAAGTATCAAGCTTCTCTAACAAAGGAATTGTGAATACAGAAAAGTACCTAAAAAAATCATCTGGAAGGCTAAAATATTGCTTCTGCTGAGAAGAACTAGGCTTTTCCCACAGCTTTCAATTTGTGATGGACTTCCTTTTAGGATCACAGAGACCTGCTCACAATTTCAATTCACATGTACTTCCCCTCTCAGTTATTTAGTGATTTTCAGGGAAGTCATGAACGAATGAGTTAAATACTCACGTATTCTAACTTGTGTTCAAAGCCTGAGAGAACTAGAAAAAAGTTAAAAACTAAATACAAGAAAGGCCCATTGACAAATGCACATGTATCATCATGGATGCATTCCAGCATGCATTGCCTGAGAAAAACACCTGAGGAAATGATATTGTTAAATCATCCTGCTTCCACAGTTTGGAAGTATTTCAGACCAAAAAGATAACTTACTTATACTGCTTTGCTCTGAAGTTTTACTGTAGAAATAAAAGAGCAAGTTCTGGTAGTTGCCAGTAAGTCCTTAAACTCATGCATAAACATTTAGCTAATTCCTGGATTCGTACATAAAGACAGGATAGTTTGCAGCTGTGAATTGTGAATGTTTTTTAATAAAACCACTCAGTGTTTCCTGAGACAAAATCCTAAATTGACTTGTTATGCTTTACTATAGTGCATACATGGCTGTTAAATTCATTACTGCATTTGGTGCAGTTTCACTTACAGCAGCAGCAATTTAACACCCTGTAGTGGCAATCCTAAATAGAAAATTAAATTATACATTTGCTTCAGTTCAAGCTCTGAAAACTATCTCTGTGTACAAAACATAAGATCACTCTGAATAATAGGATACAACTTTTTTCACAGCTATTAATAACAGGTCAACTTCAGCAAGGTGGGAGAGGCGATGAGAGAAATGGCAAAACGTTGTTATTTAGCTTGGTATGATTTCTAATGCAAAACCATAAATGACCTTTTTAACAATTGATCAAGCAATAAAAACAGCAAGTATGCTCCTGGTAATACTTCCCTGGCATCCTACTATGGTGTTTACAATGATCTTCTCCAAGCTCTTCCAAATGGCTCTCAAAATGAGTCTAACAGATATCCTGGCAGGTTAATAGGACTGCTCTGCTCTCAGAAGCTCGTGCCAAACAGGTCATCCATGGATATTAACAGCTAGGAACAGTGCTATTAGATTAAATTGCATATTTACCAGAAACGCATTAAACATCTTGCCCTTAGTAACAGGGTTTTCTCTTTTAAAGACAATTAGTTTGTAAACTATTTATGGGAACTCAGAGACTAAAGTCAAAGAGGTTGTTAGGCTGCCTATGAGCTTGGCTTTTCCTGTGTTTTGTCCTGAGAATTTGATTAAGGACAATGACTAAAATTACAGGAACAAGAGACATTTCCCTTCACTGGCTACATCTATATAGTTTCAAGGAGAAAAGGTAGCATTTTATTCTCTCATTTGACATCCTCTTAAACACAACTTAAAGAACACTGGTCTGAACCTGAACCTTGCATCCTAACAAAACAGATCATCTCCTGTTGCTCAGGGTGGAAACCATGGGAGAAATGACTCTGCCGTGAGAAAGCAGAAGGGCTCAGCCCAGCATGTCTGTCAGAGCTCATCTTGAGTTTTGACTGAATCAAGTGCATTTCACACTGTTTTAATTGAATGACTGTTCCTGCTTGTCCTGGGGTGGCATAATGATATCTTGTATTCCCTATCGTTTTGTATGCTTGACCAGAAATATGGTCCTGTAGCTTTAACTGTGTCCCGCAGCTGGGAGCTCTGCCGCCAGCGCGGGATGTTTTGAAAACTTTCCCCAGCTCTCCTCCGGGGGAGTGAGAAGGAAGGGACACTGGTTTTTTTTTGTGGCTCAGTCAGTTGCTGCTGCTGGTGGCTGGTGCTACTGGTGTGGCTGCTGCTTGGGTTGGTTTTTTTTTCCTCCCTGGGATTGTTTTTCATCGTTTTGGACCCTTTTCTTCGGCTTGCTTTCTCATCCGAGAACCTGAGGAGCCCCGGGGGACAGCGGACGAGAACCGTCCAGGGAGCCACCGGAGGAACTTCACCTAGCCCCTTCGGGGCCCCCTTCCCCCGGAAAGGGGAAGCTACGCCTGAGGAAAAGGACACTAAGTTCATCAGCTGTTTGTTCAGGTTTTCTGACCCCTTTTTCCCCTTTCCCTTTCCACTGTGTGGTCTGTTAATTAAACAGTTCTTTCCACTTTAGGCTGAGATATTCTGTGTTGTGGGGGGAGGGGTGTCAGAAACCTCTGCTCTGGGGGGAGGCACCTGCTCGGAGTGCTTTCCACCTAGCATATTTGTCTAATCCAAGACACTGCTGAAACAAGTTCATTAAAAAAAGTGTATAAAGACAGCAAAGCCAGAAATAAAAACCCAATATTTATTGGCCTCAAGACCTGCTGACTAATCTATATCAAACACCCAGACCAGCTTGTATCTTAAAATTATGAACCATATGAATTAAATAAAACATAAAGCACCCACTGAGTACTGAGATTGATATGCTTCTCCCAAACATCTTTTCACCTCAATACTGCTACTGTAGAAAAGCCACCAAGGTAAAGATGGGTGGGCAATTTTATAGAGCCTCATCCTGCCCTGAGCTCAGTGTACCCCATGCCTGCAGACCTTCACGGATTTCTGCAGGACATGCTTTGATTTCAGAAGCGCTTGCCTCTTCTTGCCCATCACAATGCAAAACACCACAAATAAAAGCCATTTTGCCCTCAAGAAAGAAACTTTGGCAAAAACAACAACAACAAAAAAAAACAAAAAAAAAACCCCTCCAAATTTGTCACAGTAATTTATTTAGAACAGCTAAAATAAAGCTATGTGGGAAAGACAGTGAATGATCTTGTTAAGGGCCTCTGGAAAAGTACTGAAAGATGCTCCTGTCTGCTTGAAAGAAAATTCTCATCAGGTGCAAGTTTACTTCCCAAAAAGTCAAGCTGAAAGCTTATCGGATTGGCAACGGATTACCTTACTTAGAGCCATGTAAGTAATTTAGTGACACTGTGTTGAAATAAGATAAGACTGGGAGTAATTAGATACTTATTTAACAGACAAAACAGCAGAATACTGCACAGAATACAGACTTTGCACCATCTGCTGTAGGCCCTTTAAAGGTCGTCTGGATCACCTGAAGTGCACTTGTGCCTGGTAAGCTTAATTAAGAGCTCAGAGTAGAGTTTCACAAAGAACCAAATCACTAATCCCCCAGTCAAAACCAGGCAAATACATATGTGTTTAGTGGAATGCTTTGCAAAGCTATTCTTGACCTGAGGATTTTACCTTATTATAATTGTGCAAAAGCTTGTAGGGGTGCTCTAGAAGATGCTGGTGTATTTTCTCAGTGTTCAGATAATTTTTTTTTTTCAAATCATGTCAGGACTACAAGGTCTCTGTTAATTTTTCTAGAAATAATTTCTTTAAGAAAAAGAAGTTGCTGATCTCTAATAGCATTTCTTTAAACCCTTTAAAATCTGGGCTGACTGATATTATGCCAAAAGACAGTACATTTTCATTCTGTTTTCAATGCCGTCTTAGCATCTTCTTGCTAATTCAGTTGCCTCTGACCTCCAGCAGCCCTTCTTCCCTACATCACGAACAGAGTGCAGACTATCAAACCATAACAATAAAATGCCTTGCTTCATTCTTGACAGCTTTGTAGTAAAGTACAGAAATATTTGCCAGCTTTAGGAAGCAGAGTCAAATTCTTGCATTTAAAATGGAAGTGAATTGTTTTGTTCTGGCCAAGCCTGAAAAAAAAAAGCTTTTATCAAGTGCACCTCCCTGAAATACACCTGATGAAGGAATTATTTGGCAACTTTTCTAGTGAATATGGAGCTCAGGCCCTCATATACCATATAAAATATGAATGTGTCAATCATTAACAGGAAAAAAAAAAAAAAAAAGAGGGCAGTTAAAACAAAGTGATTTTTTCTTTTCAAAACAGCCCTCTTTCTGTAAATGACTCTGTGTTAGTTCAGGAATCACTTGGGTGAAAAAAAAAAGCCAAAACAAAACCCATGCGAGTGAACAACACATATTGCATGCAGCCAGACAGAATAACAGAGTAACATACCTAAACACAAAAAAATTTACATTCTTGTGCTTTGTTCAATCATAGAATAGCTTTTCCAACATTTCTCCTTAGAGTGACAGAAATGATCAAGTACCCTTCTTAAAACTTAAAATTATTTTAAAGAATCTTGCCTGAATGTATGACATTTTAAATCCTCTCCCTTTTCAAAGTTCCAGCATGGCAATATTAAAATATAAGCCATTAAAAATGTAAAAGCAAGCAAAAGGGATCAGTGAGGTGTTTTGGTAGAGATGAAGATCCTTAATCAATTTAAATATAACATCATTCCTTTAGATCTTTCCCGACTTTAAAGCAAACATGAAGCTATATTTGGGATTGAGCCTGATACAGCTCAAGATCTGTCACAACGACAGGAAGAGTAGCAGGTAATTTAAGAAAAGCAGTTTTCCTGTTGACGTAGGTAAGTGTTTTGCATGCAAAAGCAATAGCCAACTCTGTAAGAAAGGGCAAAAAACTTTCCTTAACAATGCAAAGTAGACAACTGCCAAAACTGACTGCAACAGCTGTAATGTGTCACAGTATCTATAATTAACAAATTTAAACTACTTGGTACAGCTCCGAGCACAACATGCCACTCTGGGAACTACTTGTGAGCACCTAACAAGAGAACAGTAATCACGGCAGCATCACCAGCAGGTGGCACAGCTTTTTTCAAGGGTGAGGGACCCTTTTCCTTCAGGACAGGAACACCTGCGTGCTCCCATGGGAAACACATCAGCCTGAAGAGCCACATGCAGAAACCTGAGCACAGCAACATGGTCCCTTATGCCTCCTGAAATTTTAATTCATGGGCCCATTTCAGCAGAATCACTGTGCCTTTCAGACTGGACTTTCAGTGATGCATCCAAGAGACCCTGAAGTTTTTCTCCACAACCTGTCTTTGTGCCCCATCTTGTTCCAAAAGAAGAGAAGTGTTGACTCATTTTGTAATATAAAGGATGCAAGTTGTAAATGGACAGCAATGGTGAAAAAAGCATTTTGTCAAAGTGAAACTCAAACTGAGACATCTTAAGAGACAAAATTCACCTCTTGCACTAGATATTAAGCACATAACCCTCTGACTTCAGCCAGCAAAACCAGGGTTAATCCTCTGTACAAAGCTACTGCCAGCAAAACACTGATGCCTGTGAGCTCAGGGTGCAGGAACATGGAAGAGCCTGTACTTGCAGTGCCTTCTGGCAGAAAGGAACATCACAGAGCTCAGGGAATAACCATCACCTGTGTGTGAGAGCCTAGGTGAGCTGATGTCTGAACAGCTCTGACAGCAAACTCCTGCATTTTATGAAGCAATTTTGCTTTGTGGGAAAGGGAATAGAACATACACAGGTGGAGGTTAGCAACAGCTTGTGGACCTTAATAGATTTCCTTCCCCTTTTCAAAAGGGATCCAAAAGTCCAGGTCCTCATCCTTAAACTGGAAATTTTGATAGCTGTGAAAGAGTTGGGAAAGGATTGTGTTTACAGCACATTCCTCAAGAATATTTTGGAATGTAGCCCACTTGCCTCAGAGACACTGAAATGTAAAGTGGATTGAAATCTTTCCTGATATTGCTATGAGTAAAGGTGGTCAAATGCTTCATATACCAACATAAACAAGCTTATTTTACTGTTTTTAAGCAAAACTGAGAAATACTTTAGAAATACTTAGAAAAACCTTCAGCCTTCCACACTTCATCCTTGCTACATTTAGATAGCTAAGAGTCAGGTCTTCCAAAAGGTTAAGGTTTTCTCAAAATTGAGAATAGATTGTAAAGATATTTTTAAAATAAATTCCTTGATCATAAAAGCAAAATAAAGTTTAAAAACCAAACACTCTCCCTCCCTCCAACTTTCAGCTCTTAAGCAATGTCATGGAAGCATTCAAAGTAAATTACAGTTCCCATTAAACTGAAACAATTTTACTAGGGAAAACAAGAACAACAAAAATTACTAATTAGAGCTAGCATTGAGGCCTTCCTCTCAGCTCTCAAAGTCAAAGCCATATATCTGTAAAGGTGAGATGGAATGATGGCCCTCTGCACGCAGGAGCAGAGCGGCTGCTCAGGAGCCGAAGCTCCTCACAAGTCAGCAGCAGCACCACGAAGGTGTGCAGACAATGAAAGGAAGCCAGCAGCTAATTCTAAACCTAGCCAAGCTTGAAAGAGGTGCTTTTCCCTTCCTTCCTCCCTCCAAGGAATTATGGAAAGGGGGCTTAATAGAGCACTTTGAATTTTTCAGGCGTCTCTCTCTGCTCCCTTCAGTTTTAGAGCACTCATCACAGCCCATCCTTTTCACCCTTGTGTGCACAAGCTGCCACAGACAGCTTTGAAGGAATACATCAGTGCTTCTGCAAAACAGAAAACGCCACTAAAACGTTGCAGGTCAAAGGAATTAAAGGATCTCCTTCCCTGGGCTATTTCAAGGATACTGAAATACTTCTGTAGTGTAAGGTAACAGCTTCAGCTATTAAGTGCCAGACTTTAACATACATATTCTTGCAGAAGGGCACATAGGTTTAAGCAGAGAAACAAAGCACTTACATTTTTATTTGAGACGAATTAAAGAATTAGTTACCTCTTGAAAACATCTAGAAAACATCTTGGTATTCACCATGATTGGTGGCTGAAGCGGCGCCAAGGAGGTTGGAAGAAAGGAAATGCCAACAGGGTTATAAGTGGCCCAAATAACTGCTCAGGGTTGACCAGAGCAGTTTTATTTAGGTAAAAATAAGTCACATAATTGCTGTTTTCCAAAATTAAAAAGTTATTTTTCATGTATATTGCCTCCATTGCTGGTATCAATGCAATTTTTGCTTACAAAGGATGTCTGCAACAAATTATAGCCCTCCCCCCTCCCCTTATTAATTACAATTAAAACATTCCTACAAAAGAGCTTCTTGAACAAATAAAGCAATCTATCATTTGTGCATGCTTAGAAGTTCAGATTCACCAATGCTTGTTCCAGCAGGCAACATTTAGTCAAGGAAAACAAACAAACAAACAAACAAATCAAAATGGGCAAACATGAGCAGGTCAGTCTCCACAGAGGCTCTGCTGGAATGATAAATGGAGCCCACTCATTTCACACTTGGGCTATTTGGGAAACAAAATTACCTGCTGGCACTTGTTTCTTTTTCAGTCCTGATGTCCATAAAACACAAAAAGAACAGCCTCAGTCCCACAAAACTCTTGACAGCGTTATGCGCGTTATGCATGGACTTACCTGCTCCGCAAAGCCTTTTTGAGCTCCCATCACAGAGCAGAGCAGAAGAGAAACTGAGATGTAACCCACGAGAGGGGTGCAGCCACCAGGCAGCTATTCCAGCTTTGCCAAACACTTTCCACCTGCGCTGACAGTGATTCATTCCCCCGGCTGGCCCTCAGAGCAGCTAAAATGGCACTCGTTAGCAAGACTGGAGGCAAGGAACCTTCCTCCTTGGCATCTCCCTGCCTCCCAGGAGATCCAGCTTGGGAGGGAGAGCAGGGCTTCATCACAGAGAAGAGAGACAGTGAGGGCATTGGGTAGGAAAAGCTGATGGCACATAAAGGAGAAGTGCACAGCAGGAAGGCCAACACTGACAAAAACAGAGAGATGGGCAGCTGAAGCCAATTGCTCACAGCTGCAATTGAGATTTGAATAGTGGGGGACTCCTTAGTTTTTATACTAATCTCTCTCCCCACTTCACTACGTATCTTTGAAAAAAATTACATGCTCCTCACTGAAGGAGTTGTTTCTTAAAAGTAGCTTAATAATATTGTCTGAGGAAGGTGAAGAAATGCAAGGCAAGATAAAATTAAAACAAAAAATCTGATGAAACTGGCAATATTTTATGGATACAGAAAGGTACTATTATAACGTACTTAACCCTACACACCACATTTCTTGACAGAAATCTGTATAAACCTGTTTTTCTGAATTTTTAAAGACACAGTAAAAGGGAGGAAACAAAGCCAGGAAATGTCTTTCACTAGCATTTATTGTTCCTAAATTTACAAAGGGATATATCAGATAAATATTTTGAGTAACAGTGGAACCCTTACAGCTTTGGGGGGGGGTGGCCAACGTGGTGGCACAGCTGCAAGAGCTTTGCTCTCCAAGTCAACTTGGTGAAAAAAGCACATCATCATCACCAGAACATCATCACCTCTTGGTTCCTCTCTCGCACCTGAGGGAAGTCTGATAAGACCTCTGCTCGCTTCTTTCTGGAGTCCATCTAGAGCACTCAATACCACAAAGTAACATTTAAGTGGTTTCTGCTGCCTCCATAAATTGGTCTTTCGTCATTTACTGTGAGAGATATCAGCCCCAGTAAACGCCAGTGCTGTTTTACGACACAAGAAGAAAAAGTTTGTAATGATCTGTCTAATGACACCACCTCATCAAAAATTTTATATTACAACAATAAAGTGCCTGTTTAACTGTCTATTACTCTCTAGGGAATAATTCATATTGTACTGCATAGAATACACACGTACCCCCCGATGGTTTCATATCTGTTTTCCCCATATTATTATTTAATAGATTATTTTTCTTGAGTACTTTTCCCCCCCATGAAACAGTGCAGCAGTGCTGAAGAATGCTGGCAAAAGGAGAGACAGACACCTTTTACACTAAAATATCAAGGGAATGAAGTTCCAAGCAGCAGCATCCATTATCTGCAGATAAGATGCTTTCATTCTTGGCTAACACAGGTAGTGGAAGTGGTTATTTGTATCTCAGTCTGAAATGATCAAAGTAAGGAAAAAGGATTAGATGTCAAAATACTTGAAGTCTATCCCTTTGATCAGGATCAAAATCAAGACTGAACTTTGAATATAATGTTCCAGTACATTTCAGTGGTCCTTTGAAGGGGGAAAAACTTAAATTCATGAGCAAGTAATACTTGTTGCCATGAATGGGATAGGAAAGCTGACATCTTATTCTCTTCTCCTAATTTGGTAAACCCACCATGCTTACAAATTTCAGTTCTTTCTTAAGAATCTGAATTCCTGCTTTTCAATAGGGTTGCATGACTCGTGCCATCTTCATGGTGCTGGCATTGACATTTCACTCCCATTTTCTGCCTCACAAATAGATTCACTTACACATAACCAGGTACAAAAGCACGTGTCTTTCATTTCTATCCATGTCTGTCTTTCATTTTTATCCATTATCTAAAGTAGGCTCTGTTCTGTATCATGTAACAGTGTTACATGTTATTAAAAGATATTAAGGAAATATTGTCCCTTCCCCTGGGGATGCATACAAGACATTGGGGGAAAATATATCTAAAAATGACAAACAAAACAAAACCAAAAGAAACTCAAACCCACTCAACAAACAAAATCAGAGCAATGTTAAAGGACCAAGACAATGGGATCATATAGTAAAATAAGTTTGCTGTGAACAAACTAACTACAATAAAAAAGTGTTCAAAACAGTTACAAAATAAAGTTAGTAATTCCTGCTACCTCTCAGTTATCAGGTCACTAATATTTTGAAAAATGCAGAGGATGAAATTCAAAAGGAATAAGTAGAAAGGAGAAGCGCTCCTGAAGGTCACTCTCCATGCAAAAAGTCTGGCACAGAAAACCTTCCCAGATTAATTGCTACCCCACAGTGGGGGTTGGAATGAGATGATCTTTAAAGTCCCTTCTAACTCAAGCCATTCTAGGATTCATTCTATGATTTTATGATTGAAATTGTTGCTCAGGCCTGAAATGTAGAATGATGAGATAAATAACAGAAGAGGTGTGAAGGTGTATAAGTGGTTTCCAGACTTTAAGAGTGAAGAAACAAAGAATTCAGATTAATGCACAAGGTCACATCAGACTGCGCCAAATTGGAGCATCCAAGTGGCTACATGGGCTCTCAAGACAGTTGTAAAAATGAATAAACCAGAAAAACAGAGTCATGTAAAACCAGCTGGAAGTCAGCACACAGTAATAAATAGAACTGGGGTACTTTTGAGTCCTGTATCAGCTCTGTCACAAAACAACTTCTAAGGGAAAATTACAAGTTCAAGCACTCAGTGGTAACTTCACAGTAACTTCAGTTCAAAGCCTGGATTGAAGCTTGCTGTTTAGACAAAAGAAAGCTCTTCTTTATAGTCAGTAAAGATTTTTCAGAGAATTCATTGCAAATATGCACAAATTATCTTTAGACATTCTGAGACAGTATGAAAGCAAAAAAATAAATGACTGAACTATTAACCAAAATCACAGTATTGGCTAGAAGATAAGAGAACAGGGGCAAGGATTATAAAAATTAAACTGTTATAGTTTAAAAACAAAACACTGTGAAAGATCATTACAGCATGTCTGAGCCAAAAATAATGCAGTCAGCAATACTATGTCAGATTTTTATTACTCTTTAGTTCCTCCTATGATTAGGAGCTTGTTTGCTTGCTTCAGTGTTGAGAGATGAGTGTGTTTGTTGACTTTTTTAAATGATGCCCATTATTCACGTGGCAGGTACTTGCATTCCATCATTGTGACACCAAGTTGGTTTTTGACCAGGAAGATAAAATGCAGCCAATTAGTCTACAAAAATCACTTGCACTGGAAGTACTCCACCCCTCATTAAGATACAAAGCAAGGCTGGATACTGGAACTGTCTCATATTCACTTGCCAGAAACAGCTAGGTTTAATTTCTATTCCTGTGGTATAAAATGGTACAAACTCAGACACTGGAGAAAATTACCAGCACTAACTGGTGCCAATTTCATTTTTTACTTCTCTGAAGAAAGAAAACAAGATTTAGGAATTCCTAGCTAATACAAATGTTGCTAGGACTAAAATACATTGCAAATCAGCAGCTTTTGTGTGCTTTGATGGGCACTGACCAGAAAAAAAAAAAATCAAAATCTGATTCAATACAGTTATTGTTGATTCTGGTGCCCTTTCCATTGTAAATAAAGGTGAAAAGCACAATTACTTACAATTGATTTATAATGAAAAGTATTATAGATCTCACTCATACACACAGCAATTTTACATCTTTGTCTAGTAGGTACTTTCTTCACAAAATGACTTCACAAGTTTTAAGCTTGGGAAAGCAGAAACTTTTTCCCTGTCTGCCATGAATGGTTCTTTGCTAGGGGCAAAAAAAGGACTTTGGTACGACAAAGGCTCAGACAATAAAGTCAGCAGTTAAATAAATTACTGTGTTCTGCATTGTTACATTCTATAATTATATAAATTTCATCCTCAAAGTTTGCTTTAGTCATAGTGTTTTGCTTTACAGTGTTAGAATTGCCTTTTGATAGAGTCTCAGATTTTCCTCCTCCTGACCCCACAGCACTATTGATAATGCATTTCTCATCAAGTTTTGAATTCCCAGGAGAAATGCGATCAGGAGTGAGATTAAGTCATGTTCCCAGACCAAATTAAGCCTTTCTGAAACAAAATTATTAGCTCAGCTACCTTTAGTCTCTTCCCCTGCCTTCTCTGCCCTATTTCAAATACATCTTAAGCGAAAACTCCCTTCTTGCTCCTTCCTCTCAACTTCAGGAAAAATCCAGATAGAAGGCTCACCTGAGCATTTCAGCACCCGGAATTCACACACACACAAACAAACAGAAAGATAAGCAGCAGGGGCCAACATTTTACTTAGCATCACTTAAAATTTCAGGTTTAAATAACTTGAAGTCAATGGAATCAAGCAGGAATCAGAGAGTTATAATTCACAGGTAGATATGGATCAGAACTAATTGTACAATTCAAAAGAAACTCAGATTTGCTAACATATACATAAGTCAACAATCACATAATGAAGGAATCCAGAGCATTCCAGTGTAGTGTCACTCGTGTCTACACTTGAGTCCATTTGGGCTTTGCATTAGCAAATCACAATTACAATGAGATTAAACAAGATGATGCAATAGGAAGCAGCTTGAATAGCGGAAATCAGCTTTGAGCTATGTGTTTAACCTCCTTCAAATCTAGTGTTTTAATTTTATTGTAATAATGCTGCTTCCTTATTGTTTATATATTTTCCCTTCTTTCTAACCATAATCAAGTACATAAAAGTCATGTTGAGAACACCTAGATATTAATTGAAAATGTTCACACTGCAGCTGGATCTCAATGGTGAGAACAATACTAATCTTAGTGCTTGGCTCCTGGGCAAGATTTCTGGGAAATATGTGTCACCCCTTTTTCCCAAAGGGATCCAAATATGCAAATAAAACATTTCTTAGTAGTAGCTATATAGTTTTTTTCTATTAAAGCATTCAGAAGTGCATAATTGTGTTAAATATCATGTCATAGTACCACAAATAGAATATATATGGTAAAAACCAAATGAGACATTAAAATTACTAATTAGTAGCTCAGAACAGATGATTTTGAGTGTGAAAGCTTGTCTGAAACTATTATTTGATACTACTAAATGTTCTGTTGTGAAGAAAAGCTGATTAACTCACAAGTTGGGAGAAGGTTATTTTGGAACGCTCCAGCAGCAGGTCAGCGTCTTTTAGCAAGAGAGAGATATGTAAACAACAGACATTCATAATTCAGAAAGATAACTTTGAAAGTAGAACACTTATCACCTTCAGGAGAAAAAAAAATGCAGAAAAGAGGAAAGGATGTTCCTTAGCATATAGGTAATTTCAAAAATTCATATCACAGGCAGAATTATTTTCCATAGATTCAAAACACAAGAAAAGCAACAGCCTTTGTTTGGAGCAACTTTGGCTGAATTATTCCCCCTTCACACACTTAGATAAGAATCACAAAGCACTGATATTTGATACTTGTTTCAGCTTTTATTTTCAAAGATTTGTAAAAAGAAATGTGTTTTGGTACTATAGATTCCTGAAGCATAGAGAGTAAAAGTATCGTCATTGTTGGTGTTGCTATAACAAATGACCCAAATCAAAACAGTTTGACCTTGAATCACTGTAATGTATTAAAACAGGAATTTTACAGCTTTTTCTCCCCTGTTAAACCCTCCACAAGGTTACATTATCCTAGAGCTGTCACAGAGTTCTGCTTTGTTAGCACCATTTCATTTTAGCAGAGATTCTAACAAGCCAACCTTATTTTCTCCAGTTATGCTTTTTACAGAAAACCGTCTATTTCTATACGATTTCTATTGAAGAAACTGAAATATGAATTTCAGGCTTTTTAAAGTGAAAAATGGACCATCCTGTTGAGGAGCTGAGCAAGTGACACCCCAGCATGAGTCCAGGAATAACTAGTTCAGATCTCACTGCAAACACCAAGCCAATGCCTTCATGCATCCAACAGGACATTCACATGGTGGGAGGCTGACAAGAGCAGCAGATACATTGAATTATAAAACTCTTTTCTTGAAATGCATTCTCCACAGCAAAGACAGGGTTAAGCACTCAAGTCATGTTGACTCTTGGCTCATGGGACAGGCAGGGCTTTGCACCACGTCAAAGGGAAAAACCCTCAAGGTGTTGGTGACAAGGTGTCCATCACCTCAAGGGCACCGCGTGGAACAGTTTCACCGGACACGTTCAGCACAGCTGGAATCGACTGTTTCTAGTTTGAGCACACTTGCACTGCCCCCCAAACCACAGGTTGCCATCTCCTGTACAGTACTGGAAGGGTAAAATAAGTAAAAAAAAATTTTACTGCTCCCCAACAGAGGAAAGATTTCTGAACCTTTCAGGCTCTCTCTACAAACTCTGCCTCGGGAAGAGCCACTGGTGTCATCCTATCCACAAATGCAGATGTGAATTAAGCCCATTTTTCCTAAAAATATCTGCAAGAGATGAAGCAACATTAACAGGTCTTGTGACAGAAATTTGGATCACCAAGCAGCAGTGCACAGAAGAAATTCAAACTGTTAACCTCACCCAGCTACAGAGGACAGAGCGAATAGCAATGATTTGCTACTTTAGGCACTTAAATGGTAAATATACTTAACAAAACTTTAAAAAGCTGGCCATGCACAATACTGATCCTTTCAGTAGCTACTTACTCAAGTGCTAGAATACTCCAGGGGGTCATTGCAGGGGTACCTGATGGAAAGCACAGCAGCTGTGTCAGCTGCCATTATCACACTCAACCGAGGGATCCTGCAGAATCCACTAATCATGGCTTAGCAGCAGGATTTAGGTGATGAAATACATAGTTGAGACAAACCATCAATAAATCTGCTTTTAAATACAGTATCTTAATTAAAACTGCTCATTGTTGGCTTTTTCCCAGGTGAAGTTAATTGCCTAGAGATTGTTCCTGAGATACCCAAATGCAAACCTTTCATCGATGGCCACTCCTCAAAACCAAATGAGCGAATAAAGCATTAACCACACAAATTCCCCAAACACAATCAAAACTTGTGATCATTCCAGTCCATTGAAACCTTTTTCTATATAATTTTGCTGGTTTTGCCCACATAAACTCACAAAGAGCACAGGTGACCAAATTTTCACAAGCTAGTTTTGTTACAAGAGCTCATTTGAACAATGAACCAAAACAATAATGTAGAGGAAGGCCATCCTTAAGGATGTGAACTATTATATCTTATTTCCTACATATGCCATAACCACAACAGAATCCTCTTCTGCTCAAGAAAAAGGCGTTATAGTTGTTTAAGCGTGGAGTCCCACACCAGGACCTCACTCAGGAGGAACATCTGAGCCTAATCTCTCCCCTTCACTGAAATCTAAGATTACTGGAATAGCCAATGGTGTAGAAATAACACCCTGAAACGCAGCAAAAAAATACCAAAAGAAATTATAATAAATACAAAATAGTCTCTGCTCACAATACTCAAAATTTAAATACAATGTTTAATAAGAAAGAAGTAAAAGACTAGGGAATAACTGGGTAGTGTTTTCCTTCTCTGCAGTGCTTGATCTAACAATAGGCTACAAGAAACAATAATTGCTCAGATTAGCACCTCTTCAACGCCTTTTCAAAACTGTATAATTAAAAAATTGAGGGTGAACTAGGGGAGAAAGTCTTTTTCTCACTATTTAATACTAGGTATATGTTGCCAGACAACAGATCACAGGATTCAGGGAAGGCAGTTGGCCCTTTTTAATATTAATTTAATATTCATTTGAGCATCAATAGTGCCTGAAGCAACCCAAGGGGCTCAGTGTACCCTGTGCTGGGAAAGGCCTGTCCCTCTGCTGTGTCTGATCCACTCCAGGCCACAGTGTCTAGGACAGACAGCATCAACAAGCCTTGCCCACTTGGGGATGGGTTGGATTTTCACACTGCCAGAGCTGGAAACACCACTAATAATCACTCTCAGGAAGTCGGCTGCTGATGCCCTGAGCAGCAGAGGGCACTGACTGTGTGCAAAAGGGATCCTAACTCCAGCTGGTTAGGGATGCTGGACCATCCTGGGTCCCCCGTGAGGATCTGGAGAAGCACCTGTGTGCCCATGGAGAACCACAAGCTGCTGGCAGTTTCACAGAAATGCTGGAGATGCCTTTGGGGCTGCTGTGAGAAACCCAGGGGGAGTTCCTGACAGTGGGGCTGTTCCCTGCAGGAAGGCACCACCCAGTGCAGAGAGAACTTGCTTTTGATTCTCAGCCATTTTGAAATGTTTGTGGAGACAAGAGGTGGTTTTGTTTTAGTTGTAGGATGACACTGGTGGGGTTTTCTCACTGTACTTGTCAGCTCTTTTTTTATGCTTCCTAAAGAAGGGATATGTGAATTCTGTGTTGGGTTACGGCGTGTGCAAGCACTCGTTATATAATTATGTATTTTATAATGTATGTATTTTATAAAAGTGTATTTATTTCTTTTGACAGTTTCCCCAATGCCTGATGAAAGACAAACCAAAGCAGCATGGTTCAAAGCTGCTCTTTTTGAGCTTACTGATAGATTTTAAAGTGATGGCTTCATGAGAGAATATATTTTTTTCTTTTTTCACTTTTTTAGAAGGTATAGGCTTGGTGTTGGAAGTATGAATAAAAAAAGAGAAGAGGTTAAAACATGGTCTTCTAGCTTTTTTCTGATAGTGTGAATATACACTTCCTTCTAGAATCTGTTTTGATCTGTCTATATTTTCATACACACATATCTAAAAATATGCAAATATTTAACTGTTTATCCCTTTAATTCTTCTTATCCAAAAGTCAAACACTTACATCGAGGTTTCTAGATCCTCAAATATTACAAAATATCTTTACTGTATTATTTTCAGTGGAATTCTTTTAATTTAAAGCAACTGTCTGATAGATATCCTCATTGTGCCTCCAAAATTGCCAATTCCATTTCCTCACAAAAACCATCTCATTTCAGACTCCAAAAGCTAAGGCTTCAGATTTGCAATAATTTTTTGCCGATGTCTAATGCTCATCTTTGAGAGTAAAACCAGGGATGAACACCTTTAATTTAAAGTTCTGGTCACAGTCAGGAAAGGTGATAGACTTAAGTAAATCTGAGGATTAATTGAGGATTAAGTGTTAATCTGAGAACCATATTAACAAAGATTCATAGGCCAAACCTCAAACCTATGGGCATTTGATGCTGACACACATCTATGGGTCAGACACACACCTCGATGATCCTGCTCGCAAGGTGCATGAAAGCATTTTTAAAACACTCTGCGCTTATGGAAAGAGCAGAGCCTCAAAAATGGAAACTCATCCTGCCCAAAGTTGACAGATATTATGACCAGTTTGGCTGCCAGAGCAAGGCATCAGTAATTCAGATAAGGTCAGGCTGCTATTAGGTACTGGAACATGCCCGAAGCAATGTGGGACATCAGCAGTTTAGAGAAAGAGCTGATAATCACTTGTCCCTGTACCATGAACTGCAAAGTAATGATGACTTGAGACAAAAAAACCCCCCACAAAACTCAAACTCTCTTTCAAGTGACTTTAAAATAATGTTTTTTTTATAAGCTTTGATTTATGAAGATAAGAGCATTTTATTTGCTCTGAAAGTAAATCGTGTTTGCAAGACTGAGGTCTTTGTCCCAGTAAAAATACAATTATCACAGTTATATCTATATATCATGTTCAAGTAATATTGTGTATATGTGTCAGTTGTCCAAAGATGTAAAAGTAATTTGCGAACATTTAATTACTTTAAAAAGCAATCCAAACAGTGGACAAAACACCATGCATATTCTGCCCTTCTTTATTTCCTCTTCTAATGTGTTCATTTAGATTTGTGAACAGTTTAGAATTTTTTTTATATAGTACTGGATTTCAAGATGATCACAGGATTTTTTGATCAGTGAAATTTTTTCTTATACTCTTAGATTCTTCTTTGAAGTAGTCAGTTTCACAGTAATAGCTATATGTGAAAAAAGTTTTTTATTTTGCAGCAGAGTACTCTCTCTAAAGGAAGCCAGACCAAAGTTTTTAAAATCTCCCTTTTTTATTTCTAGGGCTCAATGAATCCCCATAGACTACATATCCCACTGATTATTTGTTCGAGCTATCTTGATCAAATAGATGTGTAGCTGCATAGCAAATAACCTGATAACCAAAGTTAGAGACATTAATTTTCCAGAGCACTAAATCTTCATACAATTCAGTTCTTTCACTCAGAAAAGCACGCCTTATTATATACGGCACATATCTATATCAAAATCTCCAAGTAGTGTAATTTCAGCTTTCAGGGTGAAAAACTTCACTATTTATTGGATAAATGGTAGGTCTTTAAAATTACCAGCAGATATTCATGCTCACTAACAACTTGAAAACCAGGCAAGTCTCTGTTGCCACAGCTGTAATGGGAAAATACATCCTGATTCACGTGATATTCATGAGCTCCAAATTTACTCATAGATCAAATCTTTGGAAATCCTATTAAGGGTAACACCTTGAGATGTCATGATTAATCCATACTAGTCCTTCAGGAAATCTTTGTGTAGTCACTTTGAATGCCTCAGTAATTAATTCCTCAATGTCATTTGGCTTGACTCAGGAACATGATTTAGGCTATGCTGGAAATAATGTTGTCCGCCTCATTGTAGATGAGAAGGATATATGACAATTAGGGATAATTTATTCCCTTTCATTTTAGAGGTAATTATATATTTTCATTTTTCTTAAAACATGATTCAGATTTTGATACTTTATTGCATGGGTACATATGAAGAAATATCAATTTTTAAAACTTTTGACTGTGAGATAACATGGAAAAGTTGTCCATTATACATTTCTCTGGGCTGGACAAAGTGCTAATTTATTTGGTCCAGAAGATAATAAACTTCTAGTCACAGATACAGAATAGAGAGAAGTCTGTTTGGAGCCTGCCCTGGTTGGAATTAGCAAAACTGATAAAAGGATGAAGAGGACTGGTTGATGATGTCCATTTCTCACCCTAATTTCTGTGATTTTGTTTTAAATTACATAGGGTAAGGATTTGGGAAAAAAAAAAAAGTGGCCAAATGAAATCTGTAGCTGAAGTAGATGCCCCACTGCAAAAGGGGGAAAGCATCAAATGCAACATTAAAGTCTCAGTGATAATCTTTGTCATTGATTAAAGATGGAATTCCAGATGTTATATATTAGGGGAGAGAGCACATCTTCGGAGGAAATCTAGACAAGTTTTTTATATTTACCACAAGCTTGAAATATTTTCTTGAATAGAATTCATGTGCAGTATAGAATATGTATCTAATTAAATACACGTCATAAATCTGAACATCTCACACCCGTCCATAGGCTTCATCTACCTTCATTTTAGTGCATTTTAGGGCAAGCTGGACATTCAAAGCTACAGAGTTCAATCCCTAAATGATGTGAAACTCAAATTCAAATCCCTTAGGAGGTGAACCATTTCACTTGTAAACTTGATTTAGATTCAAAATATAGCTAGTAGTACTTTAACTGAAATCACACACAAAACTAGAGACTACTCAGGGAAATTAAAAGCCTGGGAGATAAATAGGCAAAAAACCTGCAGTGCATAGAATCCAGAGTTTTTAATAGCAATAATGGTTGAAATTCAATGAGTATGTGCTCGCATAACACACATATCTGTGTAATATACAGAAATAGACACACATACTGGATACATACACTCACCTGCATATACATAAATATATACATACTTAGTTTGGATATCTACACACATTATATCTGTACATACTATTTATACTAAGTGTATGTAAATATTCAACTCAAATATATAGATTTATGCATTTGTATGTGAGCATTTATGTGTGTTTGCAAGTGGAGAAAAAGATGCTGGGGACCTCAAGGAGCAGAGATAAGTAAACTGTGTTTACTTCCGACAGGAATCCAAAGAGAACAAACACTGCATGGAAATTGCTGTTTGCTCAACCAGAAGCCCTGCTGGTGTGATGTGATCCCCCTGGCACCAGGGCTGCGAGGAGGAAAATCAGGTGGTTCAGGGCATTGCTGAGCAGAGTTTGAAGCTGTGCATGGAAGCTCTGCCCGGAGGCACTGCACACTCTGCTGCAGAAATGACCCTCAGAGGCTGCCCTGGGCTGACAGGGCTTGTGGCCTCATGGCAGAGGCACACAGGCCTTTGCACTCCAGGGGAAGGCAGGTTTTAAATGCTGATTTATTACTGGGCCGGAAGATGGAAAAGAAAATATTTCGCAGTGAACAATTTATTACTCAAAAACCGACTGCTTCCAGGTATGGTTTAAGACAACTGTATAAGCAGATGGCTTTGTAAGGACTGTGATAGTCTGATCCATCAAACGCTTCCGTGCTTGCTTACTTTCTCTTCCTTTATAAACTTAGAGGAAAACAGACATTTACGCTCATTGTCAGGTTGGAAAATTAAGAACTGAACTTCAGACGGCAGCAGATAGCTCTGCTGAAAAATTCTGTGGTGTAATGATCTCAGTCCCTGCTCCAGCGCTGTTCATTTTTTACAAGACACTTTCACCCCTTCTAACTCAGCTGTTTGTGTTCCACAGAAAAGGAGGTACTAGCCTACATTAAGGATACTTAAGGAATGATACCCTATCCTTAATATTAAGGAAGTATCCTTAATGTAAGAAAAAATAACCAAGGTTGCTGTTGTTCCTTGGCAGAAAGAATCTACTGTATGAGTCACCAGCCACTGAGAGCCACACATGTTGCATGGGGTCTGACCTATATTTAAAACAAAAAAAAAGAGTGTGGTTTGAAATGTAAGGACAATCCCATTGGAAAGGTAACTGTCTCTTCTTTAATACCAGCAGGAGAAGAACTGAGGGGAGCCAAATGGTGACACACTGCTGACTTTGCACAAACAGACTGCATCCATGTTTATTTGCTTTTCCTCCAGACTTTTATTACATTTTAAAATTTATCTATTTCTATTCTATTGATTCTCCATAGCAGTGAAGGCTAAATTAATTTTGTTGTGTGGGTCATTTGATGTATCAGGAGACAAATTTTGCCTGTTAGACATGGTTTAGAGGAGACAATGCAAGTCTAAATGTCTGAGGTTTGGCAGTTTACAAATCAATTATTTCTGTTAGAGAGCCAACTGCCGCACCAAATGGGAAAGAGATTATATCAGATTACTGCACTTTTAATTAGCTGATCGTGACAGGCAAGGCTGGAAGAGGAAAAGAAATCAATCAGAAACTGCCAAACTTGGTCAGCCGAGTACACAGTGCCATTATTGAATCTTAGACATTGTTCTGAAGCAGAACTTGATCTCCAGGGCTCTGCGAGGGGACCTGCCTCACACAAGTGATCCATCTTAGAGCCAAAGGTTATTCTGGAGCAAACATTTCCAAACATTTGTTATAATTAGCCTCTGACAAGATCTGCCACAAAGCAGAATCTCATTAGAGGGGAAGGAGGAACAGAGCACATTCGCTTCAGTGACACGGCAGAACATCGAATGCTCCTGCACATGGGAAATGCTCGTGGTTGTGTGGAACGCATGCACGTGGGGAGGCACTTTTGCACACAGAGCAATGCATTTTGGCTGACAGAGTTTAGAGAGATTTCTTTCACCTGTCCAAGGGACTGGAGGGCTTCAAAACTGAGCCACTATTTGCTTTTCTATCTCATTGCCTTTATAACAAGATAATTCTAGCGACCCAGAGCATCCTGTCCTATAAAGCAAGATTTATGGCATGCTGTCTTCGGACCTAATTTTCTCATGCCTTCACCTCACACGGTGATTTGCTCTGTAAACTACACATGCAATGCCCTACATCAAGATGGTCCCTCGTTGCACAGGCAAAGGGAAGTCAAGGTTAGCACAGCTGAATTATGGTAAAAAACCCCAAAACATCCAGGGACAAAGAATTAAGTTTCCACATTTTTGCAGGCATACAGAAAGCAGCGTGTCTGACTCTTACAGCGTGTTAAATTTAGGAAATCTTGTTGAGCTTCCGTTGTATGTTGGCACAACTTTTTTCAAAAATTCATCCATGAACCGGCAGAAGGGCAATGAAGCCGGGAAAAAGTCTGGAGCACAAGTCTGATGTGGAGAGGCCAAGGGAACTGAGAGTGGTAATTCTGTAGAAAAGGAGGCTCAGGGGAGACCTTACTGTTCTCTACAATTTCCTGGAAGGAGGCTGGAACAAGGTGAGGATCAGTCCTTTCTCTCAAGTACACAAGTGAGGGACCAGAGGAAATGGCCTCAAGTTGTGTCAGAGGAGGTTTAGATTGGATATTAGGAAAAACTTCTCCAGCAAAAGGAATGTCAAGCACTGGCACAGGCTGCCCAGGGCAGTGGTGGGATCACCAACCCTGGAGGTATTTAAAAGACATGCAGATGTAGCACTTGGGGACATGGTTTAGTCCTGGGCTTGGCAGTGTTAGCTTAAGGGTTGGACTTAAAGGTATTTTCCAACCTAAATTATTATGTGCTTCTATCATCCTCGTGCAGATATCTGGGTGGCAAGGACCTGGTAAAGTCCTTTCAGTTTCTCGTGTGCCCAGATTCTGTCAGAAGAGGACATTCAGCCTCAGTCTAACAAAACATTTATTGATGCCAATTATGTGGTTGGCCCAAGGATTGGAGTTAATTCAAAACCCAGTTAAATACACACTTCAGATAATTGTTGGATCAGAATGACATTGTTTAGCCCTTTGCAACATCAAACCATTCCTGGTTAACTATTTAAATACCTTCAGTAAATTCAGCTGTAAAATATATTTTGTTCTAAAGGCGCAGAAAACAGCTAAGCATTCCTTATCCTGGTATATGATTATCCTATGGCTTTTTTTTCCATTTGCT
Organism: Origma solitaria; assembly: GCA_013397895.1. Lineage (NCBI taxonomy): Eukaryota > Metazoa > Chordata > Aves > Passeriformes > Acanthizidae > Origma > Origma solitaria. The sequence goes on along the minus strand of VZRL01003761.1, from coordinate 49,916 downwards.
AAACTTTGAGTCTGTTTCCAATCGTATTAATGTGGTTATATATGTGCCTTTCTTTTACTCTGTTAAACAGGAAGATTCTTACCTAGCAAATAAAAAAACCCCATATTATATGATAACTACAGCCACTGCATGTCAGTTGTGGATTTTGTGAACTTCTGTGCTTGATGTTTGTCACCCTGTAGCTCCACATGGGGGTTCTGTTTTGTCTGGCCTTTCTTTGGGTTTCATTGATCAGGTGGGTGCAGGAGCAGAACTTCTTTGTCACTTCACTGGAAGCTGTCTGGATGGCTGCAAAGTGTATCATAAATCAATTCTGCTCCGAGGACGGCTCGCAACAAAGTCAATAACAGAGCGGGAAAGCACACATGCTATCAGAAGAGCCAGAAAGAAAGAGGGAAAAAGCCTAGTACTCGGCTTAAAAAAAATAACTGGGCTACAGCCAGCTTTTGTCAAACACATGGTACAAGGCCACATTCCTTGTTTTCTTCCACATCCTCTCTCTAAAGTCCTGCCAGTTAGCACACCACCATGATGAGGATACACACTAAAGCAAGGATCAGTTGAAAAATAGAGCGTGTTAGTTCACCCTTCAAAAATAATTTTCTGATTTCACCCTCGTGCAGTCTACCCCCAAGCTTGGAGGATTTATAACTACGTCTTCTACCTTTGTACAATTTCTTGCTTCTCGATCCTATTACAGTCCTCTTTTTTCACTTAATATTTATATATTGGCATCTGCCAAAATTATTCCTGCAATACTAGTTTATGTATTAAAGCTGGGATAAATTTTATTTATGCAAAATCTCTTTGGGCAATGCCACCATATAGCCTATTACTGTTTCTGGCACTTCCCTCTGTCTGTCACACCTGGTATCCTTCTACCCTGAGTGTCCTGATCCCACCGAACCATCCTGAAACCCATTGTATATAATATATACGATGATGGGGAGGAAGGAAAAAAAAGAATTGCACAAATTGATGATGATCTGTTAAAGTCATTGTCAACAATCTTTTGTCTATACTGAAACAAGTAAGTAACGTTAAACAAAGTGTGTCAGAGTTCAGATAAAGTCTTAATTTAAACACCAATAATTTTCCTCCAGTTAGAGATTGAGTACTGAAATCATTAGTGTAATTTGCCAATGTGCGTGAAACCATTAACGAAAGTCCTTTGGGTTCAGCACAGATTTGAATTTTCTTATAGTTTGTTTCCATGATGAATATTAATACTCTGAGTCTCCCAGTTTCAAGTTGCTTATTTTTTGATTTTGTTCTCTAGTAGAAAGGTTGGTTTTCAAAGGAAGCTTGCTGCCTTTTTTCTGGTCCGTTTGTTAAAAAGTTTAAGGATTTTAGGCAATTCCTTTGAGAGTCATTAGTCTTAACTTAAGACAAATATGAAAGTTAATTAAAAGTTTAGTTCATTGACAGATAAAATAAAACTTTACATTTATTCACTCTGGAAAATAATGAGCAGGATTAGCTACCAGCTAATAAGTAAAGACTATGACAAAAACACAATTTAACTTTTCATCGCTGCGGTCAGAAATTGTACGTTTCTGGGTTTGTTTTTGATCTTTGTCTTTGCTTATTAGCTGTTATCTCTCCACAGTCATTTCCCCACCTCCCTACTTGATTACCAAGTCCAAACATACTTCTAAGAGTGGCTAAAAAACAACAGGAGTTCATATCATTAATGATGGTTTTCTTTAGAAGCAAAAATGAAGATGAGGCCTGTGAAGGTGTAACCTTCCCCTCCTGCAGCAAAGAAAGAGAATTTGCTTTTCATTCTCTGCAGAGTTTTTCCCATCTTCCAGAATAGCTTGGAGGGAATTTAATTTTTTGCCTAACAAGCAGATCACTTTGCAGATTGATTTTTTTTTTTCCCCCGCTGGGCAGTTCTACCATTTCTGCCTTTAAGAATTAACTCTGGAATTTGACAACTGCTCCGAAGATGTTCTGACCAACAGCTTATACAAAGCAATCTTCTTCAGTACTTCGAGTTCTAGGACATGCAAGGAAGAGAGAGACAGAGGCTGCTGCTTTTCACTCTCTGTAATTCCAACATTGCTTTCCTGAGAGCAGGAGTTCAGTTTCTTGTTAAAATAGACACTGGGAAACCATGGAGAGTGTTTTGCTTTCCCCTGCACTACACACCTCAGCAACAGATTCTGCCATCCACTCCATCTCAGTCGAGTGGTACCCAGCAGGGTCTGCTCTTTCCCAAACGCTTTTCTGTCTCATCTTATTGCTAATCTGTGATGAAGGGAGCATGAATTTTGAATGCAGCAATTATCATTCAATAGATTGATTTAAATGCTCTGCTACTTAAATCCACAGAGGAAAACTTTTTTTTCCATGCTGGTAGAAAAGAAAAGCCATTGAAATAAAGTGGAATCAGTTTTTATAGAATTATGTCTCTTGAATTGCTATTGTGGTGTGAATCTCAGTACTTCTCTTATTACAACTCAAAATCCCTGAAAGCTAAAGATCTCTTTTAAAATTATTTCAGCTAAAAATGGGTTTCCCATATATCATCTTTCCCCTGATGCTGACCAATGTAGAGCCATACAGAAATACACAGACATCCAGTATGGGCCAAAAAATTCCCTGATTTTGATCTGAATGTGTAGCTCAAGCCATAGCCTGTAGCATCAAGAGATTTACTAAGCTACAGAATTAAATTAATTTCTACAAATACATAATTCTTTGTGAACGTACCTTGACAGGGTATATCATCTGAGAGCTAATTCTCATTGATCTGTCTCTGAATGCGAGCTGCGATATGAAGGGAATTTTGAATGGTGGCTTTGAATGCAATGGCAGGGTTTGCAAGGGTTGAGGGATCACTGAACATTTATCACATCCCATGAAGCCAGGATAACTTATTGTACCTCGTGACTACTGGTGCACAGAGAGAAATCTTGCAGAAGTTTCCCAAAAAAAGTATAACTCGGTTGTCATTTCATACAGAGAAAAAAATCTTTCTGCAACCTTTTCTTACATATTCAGAGTCCTGGAAGGAGGAAACACCCTCAATGCGTGCTCAGGACAGTCTCTCTTCTGCACAATGATTCACAACACAGCTGTTAATGTTCATATTTAGAGACAGTAATGTTTTAATGGGGGGTAAAAACACCTTCTATCATAACAGACAATGGAGAGGAGCTTCAAGCCAATTAGAGAAAATGGACCACAGTGAGTCAACATTCAATAGCTCATGATTTAGAAAAGTATTCACCTTGAAACAGTCAATATGTGCATTACACATGGATATTTAACTGAATACCTCACCCATAGTTTAATTAACTGTGCAAACAATTAGCAGTGCTCCAGCACAAAGACTGAAAATCCTCTGCACAAGTAAAGTGAAAATGCTGTCATTCTCCAGAAGTGAACTCCGTGATACGGCTGGTTCCACAGATTGTGAAGAGACCCTTACAGATATCCAGGGAATCCTGTTTTTATGACGCCAACTTATTGATCTGTGAAAATTTTCCAGAGGAATGGAAGTATAACAAGCTGTAATAACAACCAATGCTCAGTAGCTGGTGAAGCGCAGAAGGTTTAGTTGCATGCTGACCAGCAATTACAGTATCCCACTCATTTTCTTGAAGGCAAATGAAGTCCAAATTAAAGCTATGAGTCCTTTGTGCATCACACAAGATAACAGCTCTGTGGCTGTCTCTGCAAAAAGTGGAACATCTCTTTCATTATTCTCTGAAAATTACAATATCGATTTTTATTTTCTGATTAACTTTAGGAGGCTAGTAGCTATATTTTGTTTCCTTTCCAGTCCCTGTGCTCAACTTCCCAAGTGGAGAAGCAGGCTGTGCAAGGTGAAGGCTTCCCAAGGGCTAGAGGATTCCCAGGAGGAGAGCACAGTGCTCCTTCAGGGCTCCCCTTGCTGGAGGGAGCTCAGGAAAGAGTCCCACATCTTTGCCTTTTCCCCCACACCATCCACCTGCACATGGTGCTGTCCCCTGGGCTGGGGATCTTAAGCAAACATGGAAATATTATCTTGCACCAGCAGTTTTCAATTTTTATTTTCATTTGAGTTTTCTTAATTATTTTCCTGGGAAGGTACGTACAGTAAATATAAGCCCCCTGCCAATTCAGCTTTAGTGAACTTTGTGGTCCATGGTAAATTTAGTCTTCAGAATCTGTGTGTCAGAGGTTAAAAGCTCTGATCTCACCCCCCTTTTGAAAAATTGATTTGGTAAAGCTTGTCACTTTAAGGGATGGACTGGCTGCCACAAGGGTAAGGATGCCTTTTGATTTCATTACTTCTCTTTCTATTTAAATCTGTGGTCAGACTGGATGAGCAGAATTCAAGCTGTAAAATGCCAGGTGATGTTGGGTAGGCTGTAATAAGAGCATCCCAGTGCACAGTGATGGTTGTCCTAGGAGGTAAATGCTACATGTCAGGGGGTTCAAATACTGGTGGTGGAGAGCACAGAAAGGGAAAAATTAGAAAGTGCAAATAAAAAATAATTTCAGTCACTGTGAAGCCCACGTATTTATTTTCATAGCAACTGATCTATAGGAAAAGCAATAGACTCTTGACCATGATGAAACAGCAAGCCTGGCTCAGCCTTCCTAACCTTTGCCAATTGGTTTATAAAAGTTTAACTGCATCTGTCTGTCTCCTGTGGACCTATGGAGAAGACACATCAAGTGCTGATATAGATACTGTGCAAGAAGAGAAGAAGGAGAAGGTTTCCAAAGTCAGCCACTGGGACATGCAGTATCTCCTCTGCTCTCCCTGGCCATGAATACACCTTTTTAAAAAGAATGGTATTTTCTCCTGGAAATCACCTTCCTGTGCTAACCCGGAAAAATAAACTTCTCGTTCCCATAGAAATATACTTATGGGCCTGCTTGGAAGCACCAGTGGGAGCCAAATGACAAGGTCCTAACAAATGGCGTTTAAATTCATCCTAGCAAAGCAGCTGAAGAGGGGTGCTGAGCCAAGAGGGTCCTGAGCCGCTGGGTGCCAGTGCTGTCCTGCCACGGCTGCTGAATTCCCCGCCTGCCTTTCACTGCTGAAAACAAAAGGGGGCCACTTTGTCGTTGTTTCTTGCAATAAAGTGAAAATGGTCAACCTCTGAGAACGAAAAGGACAAGCTACTTAGTGCCATGAAAAGAACAGATAAGGTGTTTTTCTTCCTCTAAGAAACTTAAGTCTCCTTTCAGAAGAAAAGAAAGAAAGCCCAGAGATGCTGCACACCATGTTGTGACTGTGACCTTGGCACAGCTGCAGAAAGTTATACAACCAGAGTGCCCCAAATTACTCCTCTTCTTCCTGAGTGGGAGTGGTTCTGAAACTGTTGGCAACCTGAACCTTACTTTGTGGCTGTATTTTAGTATGTATTTAGAGAAAAAACAAATTATCTTTGAAAATAAATCTCTCCCACTAAAACTCTGAAGTATAAGGACTCATTATTTACACCCTTTTTACGACCAGAAAATATCTGTTTATTCAGTGTTAGAGTTCATTAATTGACTTTCATTTCTTCATAACAGCCAACTGAATTTTGTTGGTGGCTGTGTTTTGCCCGCTATTACTTATGGTGATCAGCAAAATGATACACGATCTGAAAGAGTCACGAGTGCAACCTGCCCTTCAAGGTACATCAGTATCAGAAGTCACTCACTGACTCAGTTTGTGTTCTGAGCCATTCAACCATAAAAAATATTTTTAAAAATATTAACACTTCATGACACTTCTGAAAGAAATAATAACTGGAGTTCTTGTAGCTGAGTGACAATATTGCAAAATAAATCCCACAGAAAAATTAGCTGGGAGATGTAAATTTGTTTATAAATATATTAATCAAATAGCACACAAATATACATCAAGTAGATTAACTAGTCTCCTTATGGGAGTCCTATCTTTCAATTCCTTTTTCCATTTTCAAAGGTACAGAAAGAATGTCGAAACCATTGCTACCAAGAACAATCACACATCTAAGATTTTCTTAAAGGTGAGGGGGGCTCTTATCAATTCCCTTTCCTTTTTGAGGATTATTTACAGGGTTGCCCAGAACAGATTCCTGGTTTTACAGAGGGAGGACTTGGAGTTATGTCCAAGGGACCATCACTGAGTCTTAACAGGACATTCTGCAGGCAAGAATGGGAACACACCAAGTTCAGTGTAGACAGTGTTTGAGCAAGAGAGAACGGAGAACAAAAGGAAGACAGCTGGGAGAGGAAGGACTGAATGTACTTGACAGTTTCATATGGAAAACCCTTCATTTACTGAGTTTGAGGAATAGAAAGTTCAAATTCAGAGTCTGATAAGCATTATTACTTTTTAGCTTGGGTGACTTGAATATTTCTTGGTGCTGGTGTTATTTGCCATGGTGTCTCAGAGGGTGATGAGGGTAAGAACTCAGCACATCTCAGGAAAAACAGTTTAGCAGAATAGCCCTAGCCACCTGCTCAACCACCAACTGTTCACACTTTTTTTTCCACTTTTTTAAGCAAATGTGCCAAAGAATATCAAAACATATTTATCAGAACAGTAGAATAATAAACTATAACAAGGTGTCAGTTTAAATAGGAAACATAGTGGAAAGATATATTAAAAAGGTTTGAAAAACTTGCCTCTCGATTCTGTCCTTGAAAGGTAAGTTAATCCCTCCAGTATTATTTTCTAGTTCAGCAGCTCCCTGCAGCTTCCTGGGTTTTATAGCCATAGAAACCCGTGGCAAAGGCTCCCTTCTCCTGACACCTTGAGACTTTTGCTCCTCTTTCCTCCCCTGCTCTCATATCCTCGCATCCCCTGACATCTTTACATTCTGGGCACACTCAGCAGATAGAAAGTGCTCCCTTCCCTCCACAGCAACCCCACGGAGCAGGCCCTTCCCTTCCTAAGTCAACTTACAGCTCACACAGAGTCCTTGGGCACAAACTGGAACAGACCAACCTAAAAACACACATCATTTTTTTTGCCACTCCGCCATAAAGGGAGGCAGCTTCATTTGTGAAGACCTTCAGACTGTAGATAACTGAAATGGAATTTTCTGTCCAGTGGAAAAAATTTATTTCCTGCTATTTCTACCACTTAAATTCAGAACGAAAATCAGAAAATACAATTTCTAACCTGACAGAAATTCTGGTTTTTACCTACTTAAAATAATTCAGAATATGCTGCAGCATATTTTCTGCATGGAATAAATCAGCACATTGGGTATTTTAAACACACATTGATTTTTAAACTAAAATATATATGATTTCAAAGGAAGACTCAAGCATCCTATTTTAAAAATGCCTTTCCTTTTGATTTAAACAATTTCTCTTAACAGCTATCCTTATAAGAGCTCCAATAATTTAAATTCAGTTCAGGAGAGACACAAAACAGAACGCTCTCAAACAAGCAACGATTCCAATTGTTTATTATGTTAGAAGCACAAACGTTATATTAAACTCTGCATCCAATATTCATGAGGAAATAGTTAAATTTGTATGGTAGATTATGATTTTCAGAATCAGTATTTTCTCAGAATTTTTGAAAAATTAGTTCCTCTTAAATAGGACAGCTGGAATAATTAGGTCTGTTCCTTCTCTTTTTTCTCTTCCCCCCAACTATTTTTAGAAATTTTTTTTTCATTTTCAAGGTGAAACACTTCCTTTTATTCAAGGCATCTTCCTAGACTGAGGACTTCTAGGATTAAACTAAAAAGCTGCATGTTTAATATAGTGCCATAGAGTGCAACACTCCTATCTTGATATCTTATCAAAGACTAATGGGGCAGGAAAAATGGTCTTAAAATTTTCAGCAGGGAAATGTAACTTCTTGTAAAAGCTTCAAATAAAACCCACATGTGACAGAATCTTGTCAACGCCTTAGATTTCTGAGTGCTAGAGGAGGGTCCCCTGTGCTGCATTCCCTGGCAAAGGCCGCCAGTAATCCCCAACCTGTCTCATACTGGAGCAGTGGAAACCTTTAGGAGATGGTACAGTCTGAAATTGTAAGTACAGAAAACCAAGCCTGAGGCTATTCATGCTGTACTCCAGCTGATAGCAGACCAGTGATGGCTTCAATCATTTCTTTTTGGAGATGTACTTGCAGAGAATCTCCAGGTGTGTTAAAATCTCTCCTTTCAGGGCGAAAGTGCAATCTCTGTCAGCACCATTCAGCTAAAACATTTCATGGCTATGGAAACAGACTCATTCCTCTTGGACCCACACAGGGCATGGTCAGCCATAGCACCAACATCCCTGGTTTACAAATGGAGCCTGTGAGGAGTTGCTGAAGCACAGCATCATTCATTCCTTTTTTTGGTGGTGGTTTTTCCTCATGTAGATGTAAATTAAAATTCCCTTGCAGTCCTATGTTGTTATCACCATTGCTTTCTCCAGCCTAACAAGTTGGACGTGTCCTAATCTGTTATGGAGTTCAGAGTTTACTGTTATGAAGTCAAAGTAAATTTGGTTAACAAAAATCTATTTGTTAAATTCTTAAGTAAATCTGTTTGATTCTGAACCTGGCAGCCAAAGAGCTGAGTGAGAGGACAGAAAGTACAATACCCAGAGGAGGGGAAAAAAATGTCGGGCAGCTAAAGATGAAGGACCTTAACCTCTGAATTTAGCACAGGTGAAGATACCTGTGTCAGAGGTGGATGGTGCCAGGTCTGCCAAAATTACTCTTTCCTTTCTTCAGGAGATGATGGATGTATTTTCAGGCAAATAATTGCTGTTCTCCCTTCCCTTGCATCCTCAGAGCACAGTTCCTAGTGATACAAGCGTGGTTTCTTGAGCATGTTATCGAGGTGCTCCATCGTATGAGATAAAAAAGGAGGCCAAGAGGAAGCAAAGTGAGAAGGTGATCCAACACATCTCAGATCCCAGTAGAAGTCCAGTGTTTGTAATCCCTGAATTCTCTCTCAATGACAACCATGATGTTGATTTGCTTGAAGACAGGTGGTAAAACAGCACTCTGAACTTGGAAACAATTCTGTGCATTAACTACAGCAACAGTCCAGCTGCTGATTTTGCAAGAAAAATGGTCTAATTACTTATAATTGAGCAAATTCTATCACAGTCTTTTGTTTTCTGGTATTGATCTGTCCCACTATTTGTCATACAAAACTGCTCAGAATTAAAATCCATATCCCTTCAGCACCTCAGCAAAGTGTCACTGGCCAGGACTCTTGTTCTGATGGATGACACCAGTGACAGCTGCCAGAAAACACAGTTAAATTGCTCACAGATACCTTGAAGGTTTATGCAGCAATACATATTACCTAAAAAGAACCAATATATATCTTTCTGTTCATCAGTTTTGTACTTGTACATTTTATTCTTTAATACCAACCTTCTAAATCCAATTTTTCTGGAATTAGTTATTCAGACATCACTGGTATGATTAATAAAAACAGAACTGGAATTGACAATGGCTAGATTAAAACGCCAAGCCCAACCATCAGAAGCTCTGAATTGGCAGAGATGTATTGACAGAAGTACGCCAAGGGTTTGGGCACTGTTGTTTTTAATGCCATTATTTCAGTATCATATATGTACTGGCAGAACATTCACCTACTAAACATTTCTATTGAAATAAGCCTAGATTTTTAATTTTTTTTTTAAACTATGAGCTGATTTTGGAAGCGTAATTTAGTTTTTTCTATTGTTTTTGCCTAGCCAACTGTATGTACTTGATTTGTAGTGAGGCTGATTTGTCCTAATTTTTAAAGCAGACCCAGCCTGCAGAGAGCTTAAATAGATCTGTGAGACTTTCTCGACATGACCCATCAGTGGATTTGGGAAACACAGCTTCCAGTTCCCTGGGAATTTCTATTTTTCATTTAGTTTTTGTCAAAAAGAGTCCAACTGCTTATTTTTACAGTAATCAGCTAATTTCAAATTTAATTAATCTGACCAGACTCTTTTCCAATAAAACCTGTTCTGTCAAAACATTTCTAATCAGCTTTAATAGAAGTGACCAAACCTGTGTTTCTCAAAATTTATGGTTATCATCAACAACCTTCAGCTCTGCACAAGCTTTATAGTACTAACAGACCAAAAAAATCACAGAAGTAAACAGTGCTCAAAAAGTAGATACACCGGGGAGAAGTAGCTGAGGTCAAACTTCAGGTCAGCAGGAGTGGCCTCAGATGAGCACAGGTCTCCTGGCCCCTGCTCTGGGGCCAGAGCTGGCCAGGGATGTCTCCAATTAGCAGTGTAGAGATCCCCTTTATTAATGTCAACGATATTTACCTACTTAAAGCTGTGAGCACCGTTAAAGAGTCACATTGAGGTTCCCTTGAAAAACCAGGTTGTTATTTTATAATTAGCATAGTGTATATACACACTGGACAAGGCAGTCTCAGCCACAGATTTAATTCAGCAGCTCAGCCTTGGCAGTCAGGGTACATCCTAAATACTCTAAAGCTGTTGATTTAGTTCCTGTTCATTTTAGCATGGAAGAAGCTGACCACAATTGCTCCATGGTACTGTTGTATCCCCAGCAGGTTCCGATCTTTCTTGGTGATAAATATATTTGCTATCATCTAAATTTTCTGTTTCATTTTTGATATTTTTTAATCAATGAATCAATAAACCACAAATAATATCTTAAGTCAGTAAAATATAGGCAACATATATTAAACTATACCTATCTCTTAAGGTTTCTAACAAAAATAAGGACATGCAAAACTATTTCAACCTAAACTGTGCTATTTCATGCAGAAGTAGACACATAACTGTGTCTGTTTGGGTCCCCCCCCAATATAATATATTGCTTAATAGATTTCCATTTCCGCTATTCAAACAACCCCAGAGCAATCAGGATATGCAGGGACACAAAAATAATATAATTAAAATAAAATTAATTTGGACTGGAGATACCCGACATGACCATGCCATGCTGGAATACTGCTCAAAAAAATCCTGCTCTGCTCTTCCCTTTTTATCATTAAAGTGGGTGGCTCATACTTTGGGAAAGAGTCTAGACTAATTCACCTTTCTGTCTGATAAAATAAAAGGAGAGGTTTTCGGCAACAAATTAAGATCCATCAATGATTTTTGAAAATTGTATTAAGATGATTAAGTATTATGAAGTGATGGAAGAGCAATTTTGAAGTAAAAATAACACAGATTGGTTTGGTAGCAAAGCAAGAAAATATTTGTTTAAATGGTTGAGAAATAACTTACTTTCAGAGGTGGACTCAGTTTCTTTGCAAAATTTATGCCTCTTACATCACCTATTCATAAAATACCTATAAATATTAAAGTATACATACAATATTTTTTGGAAGCCTCCTTTTTAATAATTGTATAGCTTGACTTTTATTGTTTGAAGATGAGATTGTGGGCTTCAGGGATAGCTTGGTTCACCTTTTATTTCTTTTCTAGACAAGAACTTAGCCTAATATTTGTTTTTATTTCCTTTCCAATATTCATACGCATAGAGCATATTTCTCAATGGAAACATGGAGCACTGGCATTTACACCACTGTGAGCTCAGGGATGTGAGGGTACCAAAGGCAGAAATCTTCCTGAGCAACTTCCAAGTGAGCAAAGGGAGTTATTTCTTGTAATATATTTAATTATTTTTCTTAAATTACAGGGTAGGTTAAAAAAGCTTCCTTAATCTTCTAATAAATTTGTTGACAATCAAATACTACTATAAACAGTTGGGCTTAAATTCTACTCAAATTAATGAGATATTACACAGCCCAAAGAAGAAAAGTTGCAGCATTTTCTGTCTGAGGAGCTTGTCAGTAGGTAGTAGGAGTTGGTAGTAGGAAGAGGCAATATAAACAAAAAAGTAAAAGAAAGTACATTTTCATGTTTAAAATAAAAAACAAGGACTGATATGGTATGTCCTAAACACCTGCAATTACCACCTGCTGTTTTCTTTAACTGTATGTCGACCATTTAGAAATTCTCTTGTAAAACATTTTTTTTTTCAGTTCGCATTTCATATTATGGTAGACTGGAATAAACTTGTGCCCCGTCTTGGTATTGGGTATTGCTGATACAGATTTTCAGTTTCTGGGTTTTTTATGCTCGCTTAGAATTTTATTGACAAAGCAAAGGTTTCTGGCCAAGTATGGATTGGATTTGTAGCCATGAGAGGTGACTATTTAAAACAGTGAATTTTTTTGTCAAAAGTGTCTCAACAGCATGAAACTTAAGTTTCCAGTCAAAGTTAATGTGAACTGGAAGTATTAAATTAATCATCAAATAAATCAACTTTAGGTAATATATTAAACTTTATAAACTACTAAACAAAAGATCAAGGTGAAATCTTGGCCTCTTTTTCCCCAGTGACAAAATTCAGCAAGGTCTGAGGAGGATTTCTGACATTTTATGATTTAAGCAGATGAACACACTTCCTAAACTCCTCTCCAAAGCTCTATTGGAAGACAATTACATGCACTAGCAGTGAGCTAATAATATATTTCACACGTAAGAGCCTGCATAAAGAAATGTTTACATTCCTGAATACGATGTAAGAAAGCTAATTTCCCCACCTAGGGAATCTGACTGTAGAAGCCTGAAATACAGCTTAAAAAGCTGGAAGAAAAGCAATCTATTTTTTTTTCCTTATTAATGCTATTTCTACTTGCAGATTAACACCAGCTGCTCTGCCTTTGAAGGTCAGATCTGGGTCATGCTGTGCTCGACACTGCTGAGTGGAGACACCTGAAACAGTTCTGGAAGTGGATACGATCAGGAATGCTCCACAGGACGCTACATCTGGCCTTCCTACCGAATCCAAGCAAAACAGAGCGCCTCACCCTGGGTGCACACAGCTGCTGGCACCCCAGATCTTGGTCTGCTTGGTGACAGACAGGGCTCCTGAAGAAAGCTCTATTTCCACTGGCGTGCTTTCCATAGTAAGGGCTTTTAGGGTGGGATTTCCTTATCTTTGTGGAAGAGATGTAGAAACAAAGATTCCAATATCTAGGCCTGCCCCTTGCCCTAAATGCAGATCCAAGATTGTGGATTCCCGAGTTTTTACCGACAGGTGTTTACCAAGAGACTTCACAGCATTCCCAGCCAATCTACTACTTATTGCAAACCATCTGAAAACAAGCTCAAAGGTACAGCAGGTAAATTAAAATTCTGCCTAGAAACCTCAGCCAGGTGCCTCGGGGAAATCACAATCTGCTCTAGCACTTGGCGAACGCTGTTTACGTTATTAATGAGATCCATATGCATTGTATAGGCAACGATCTAAAGCAGTGACGTGCTAAGGGCCATTGTCTGGTGCTGCAGATCACTCAGCCACCAGTCCCACTCCTGGCCTCTCCATCGGTTCTGCTCTACAAAACGCAAGGACTACTTTTGCCCTTGGACAAAATTTTCCCCTTCTTTTATGCAACAAGTACAACTTCTGAAGAAGTGACCACTGAACTGAAGAGCAGTATTTAGTGTTTCATACCGGTGGGAAGTTTTTCTAAGATTTTAGTGGAACCATGGAGTTGAGGGAAGGAAGAGAGAGAACTTAGCATTTATTTGTGGATAACTTTCGGCAGGTACGAGAGTTGCAGAAGAAGCAGGAAGGCTGTTTTAATGGGAATGCAGCAATAGAGGGGGGTGACGGCACAGGCTAGCCAAGAACCAGATAAGTGGCTTCTCCATAATGAATGGGAGCCTATGTAAGGAGTGATAGGGCAAGAGTAAGAAAATTGGAATAGAATGTGAGAAGATTAGAAACTGATGGTGAATAACTTGTATTTCATTAGATTAACCAGAAGAAAACCAGAGACAACTGCCTATAGAAGACTTATTAATGAAGAAGTAGTATCAGAAATAAATCTTCTCAATATTTTTCTGGAATGTTGGGGAAAATATAGATTACCTTTGTCAAGTACCAGCAAAAGAATATTTTGAGTGCTGTTAGTAAAAACATCTAGATGAAAATTTCACCTGTGTGCTTTGAAATAAAGTCTGTGTTTTAGTTTTGTTACTCAGGGAAAACAAGTCTGCAAAATTATATCCAACTTCTGCGTTGCAAAGAGAAGTGACTCACAGATAATATTTGCAGAAGACTAGTATGATGCTAGTGATATTTTCTACAGTGATCAAGAAAACAGGTAGGAGGACCACTTATGGCAATTTAAGCTAAAAGTCCATCTATCTGCCATGTGTTACTAGGGGGAGTTGTTTGTAAACAATAGAAAAACATCTGAGACACAGGACAAGTTGAGTAAACCAGCTGGGGAAAACTTTCTGCTTGCTGATGAGGCTTATAGACAGAAAACTAAGGAAAAAACTTTCACTAGTTTTAGTGTGTGGTATTTTTGTACTTTTCAATGCCCAACTCTTTTGTTGTGACATGTATAACGACTCTGCTTTGGAACACTATTATGCTCACACACTGCAATTATGTAGGAGTGATTAGCTTAAAGAAAAATAATTTTTGGAGCTTTATTAGCCTTAAAGATGTGCTGATTTCTAGTTCATGGAGGGAGATATGTTGTTGGCACAAATAGAATTTTCAACCTGTTTCTTCTCAAGTTATTTAAAATATTTTTAAAAAATTAAACATACAGTTATCTGAATAAATTTTGTTATTCTACTGAGTTAATCCCACCGTGATATTGGGCATTTTAAATTCCAACTCACGAGAAACTCTCAGTGAAATAAAATTTGGTAATATGAAGATATTATATTGATAGAGAACTGATGTTTTATTTTTCTGATTCTAGTGTAACAATTTAGTCAGTATGCAAAGAACTCCAAACTTTCAAGTTCTCACTCAATATTTTCAATGACAAGAAACTGCACATTTAGTGAGGGACTAATTCTGGAGAGGTTTCATTGCACCAAGGAACTCTACAAATCTAAATGTTCACAAGGACCATAAGAATTCAGCACAAGACCAGCATCACAAACACATTTTTACTCCTGGCTATTCCTCTTATCCAACAGAACTGGAGCAGACCTAGGAAGACAAAGACCATTTTTCATAAAGTGATTATCAAAGACTAGATATATTCAGACGCCCCACAGGCTCCAGCCCTCCTCCTGATAGATATTGATCCTGGGGAGCTTGTCCTGGGTTCTAAGCTGCACTTGTTTACAAACAAATCACAAAATTGATGTTTTGTTTTAACACACATTTAAACATGCATTTTAAACAGCTAAGCTTTCTTCATTTTAACAGAAAATGGGCTGCTTCAATCTAATTGCTTTAATCTGTTTGTAGAATTATTTGCAATTCTAATTCTAGCATTGCTTGCAGCTTGGAGAAACTGTGCACTGATAAACTCGTTTGATCCCTGCATAAAACAGAAGTTAATCCTCTGTAGGGTAATGGAGTGAGAATTTTTCCTAAAAATCTTGTAAACTGACCCACAAAATTTCAGCTTTATATAGGGTAACTCCCTAACCTCTTTTCTATTGAAATACCAACACCCTTACCACATGAAAGAGATTGTACCTGTGTCCTCACCCTTCTGTATTTCATGAGGGTTCTGCCAGGACCTGTAAAGTCACTGCAGAGGGAGTACACGGAATGCTGTTCCTATTCTGCTTACAGGCTTTTGGTGGAACTGGGCCTTCATGAAAGAAGTCCTTTGAGGAATTTAATCATTTTTAATTTGGCTTAATAAACTTTTACAAGGAAGTTTTTCTCAGCAGAACCTTTACAGAGGTATCTTGGTGACATCTGTACTCATTTTGGCTCCAAGATAAATGAACTTCAATGACTTCACCAAGCAAACAAATTCTACATGCTTTTTCCAAAGCACAAATCTCACCACTTTGACTTCATATTGTATCATAAGTTGAAAGAGCGCATAGAAACACTGTGCAAGCCATATAGTCTCCTGAGTTGTTTAACAAATTGCATGGTCAGCAGCTCCAAGATCCCACTTTGTGCATAATTAACACCAGTGGAGGTTAATTACAGCTACCTGTACAGCAATCCAGCAGAGGGTAAAACTAATCTGAACAGTTTAATTATTTTAAAAAATTATGCCATATAGTAAATGTGATAACCACTGAACAATAGAGTTTATATATTTTTCTGAAATTTGACCTATTTTGCAAGATTTACATGCAGGTAATTTTATAAAACATGTTGTTAAATCAGGTAGATAGGTTGTAAATACTCATAACCACTAATAGGAACACAAGCAGCTGCACAAATAATGCAAAGGAAGAACAGGTCAATGATGAGTCTTTATCATCTGAAAAGAAAATCTATCTAAATTTGGTTGTGATGATGCAGGGATTTTCACTTCACAATTAGTGATCTCCAAAGTGCAGTTGCAGTGCTTAATCTATCAACCCCCTTCCTCTCACATTCTTCACCCCAAGTTAGATGACTTTCCAGATCTTACAGTTTTTACTGTCTCAAAACTTGGCTCTAAATTTTCCAAAGAATGGAAAGAGATAGATAGTGCTGTGTTCCTTTTTAAATGCTCTTGAAACCCTCTGTTCACGGAGCAGGTAAATGGTATTCTGGTAAGCCATTAGGGTATCTTCAAAATGAATTTAATACTTTATCTCTTCACAGAAAATGGAAAAAAAAATCCAAGCATGAGAAAAAAAAATGAGAGGAAAGAATCTGTCTTGCAAGACATTGTAAGCGGATAAGACTAGATTGGCTTCTCAGTGCATGTAATTTTTACATGGTTCTAATTGCCATCTGAAATTTCTAGTCTGTAAAATTACCTGGTTCAACTAGATGCAGGCACGCAAGGGGCTGTGCCAGGGATTTATCACCAAAATGAATTAATTCTGTATTGCTATTGAAAGACTTCTTACACTAAAATGGTGAAATTATTTCAGAGCTGCAAGATCTTTCCTATGGCCCTTCCAATTTGCCATTGTATCTATCCATGTCTCTAACTTCAAACACTGCACGTTGAGAATGTTACTGGATACAGAAAAAATGATCTTGAAATTCTCTGAGAAAAGGGAGTTAACCCTTCAGATGTGCTCAGTTGGACAACCAACTCAAACATTTACATGTACCTCGTGAATTTTGGCTTCTGAAGCAATTGAACTAGAGAACAAAAAACTTAAGAAATAGCTTCTGGCTACTTGCTGCTCATGGAAAAAGATCTGCGTTTATCCTCCCATGTAAAGTCACTAAATAATAGAATTAAAACACATTATTCCTTCTTTTCTTTTTTTTCCCCCCCAGTTCTTGCATTTCACAGGATGAGTGGGTTAGGCTGACATGCAGATTACAGGGAAGTCAGTTCATGGTGCAAGAACCTAAACTTGTGTGAAGAGATCTTCCTGTTGGTTGAATAAAACAAGTCTTTTCACAGGAAAATATTGGTTCATATGCTAACAAAATCCTGGAAAAATAAAAAGAAAGACCTAAAGCTAATCTAAATTTTTGAAATGAAATACTTTTATTTGAATCTCAGGCTAGAGATTAAATATTTTTATTCTTCAGGGGATAGGCAAGAGAATGTTTAAGAATTATCATTGAAAGGAAGCACAGAGTACTTTTTTTCTATATAAGAGTGAAAAATGGAACACTAGAACATTATGGAATCTCACTTCTTCCATGATGGGAAACATAATGGGGGTTTTGTTCTCCAGCCAACACCTTTTACTCTTCCTGCATTCTGCTAATCTCTTGGAGCTTACTTGCACGAAAGACCAGATTTATTCCACAGAATTTGGAACTTAAAATGCAATTTGGCTGCCAAAATTTCCACATGGTATAGGACACAGAAGCAACTAACAAAATTGTTAACAATTGTAAGAAAATTCCTAGCGTAAGCAAAGCATACTCCTAACTTCCTTTTTGTGCCATCAAGATAAAGGAGGATGCGATCTACAAAGCACTGTTTGTTATTTTGGTTTCTATATTTTACTTATTGGTTTTATACGTTACATTCAGATAACAGGTTTGTTTCCCTGTCTAGTTGCTTGTTATGTTCTTTTCTTAGAAAATACTACAAACCTTCTTTCAAAGGACAACTTTCCATTGTGAGTAACGCTTCTTGCTGCCACTTTCCAATTTAATTATCGCTCACTAATAAGAAAGTAAACCAGTAAAAACCGAAACAACAAAACAGTAAAAACCCATACTCCAAAGAACGTTTTTACAGCAAAAGACAAGAGAAGTAATAGAGCTCCACATTTGCTGGAACCTTTAATGCTGCGTAAGTGGAAGGAATGTGGATAACCAAGAAAATAGAGGCAAGCTGAAATGTTAAAGGAAGTTAGGGAACATGGGGTTAGAAGACTACAAATAATTCCTAATAAAAACAAGAAGGAACTGCAGTGCTGATTCTTTTTGCAAGGAAATGGAGAGCTGTGTATATTTTTTAAATAAAGAAAAATAGTCTGTCAAATTCTCTTCAAACACACTCTGACTTTACATTGTGTTGCCTGAGGTTTTCAAGCACCGAAAAGAACATGTTGTGGGTTTAGGCTTGGATAGTTCCAGCCCTTTCACAATGGGTCTTAAAGGCATGGTTGGCTTAGATACCCGCTTGGCTTGGGGCCCTAACGAGTTAATTAAGCAATTTATGGTGGCTGCACTTCAGAAAGGACAAAAGCAGGTATTAAACCTTAGCTCATTTTTAAACACTCTAAAGACACTAAGGTCAAAGGCAGTAGTTAAAACCTTCCGTGAAGAGCCATGGGAAACCAAGGTCAGTCATTCACTGGGATGTTCTCACATTCCCTTCAGGGTCACCCCAGAGCCGTGGGGCTCAGGGTGAGGAGGCAGCCCCTGCCAAGGCACTGCAAGCACAGCCAGGGATGAGCTGGCCAGGACAGCCCAAAGCCATTTGCTCAGGTAAATAAAGCAAGCATTGAGATGGGGAAGAGGTGGAGCGTGGAGCATGACACTCCCCAGAGCACCGGAGGCGCATTTGCCAGAGCAGATTTATAATAAGCCAGATGGACACATGTTACAGAGGATAGGGCATGGAATTCATGCTCAGCTCTCATCAATTGATAGCTTACCTAATTTTGGAGTGAGCAAATAGCTAGCACCTAATCTTACCATCTCTAACCACTGTTATTTATTTATTTCCCTCTCCCACCTACCCATTCATGCAGTTTTTACTGTTTTCTGTTAGGTATCTTTTATAATATTGTATTTTTTTAAAAATAGTTTTCTCTTACCAAACACACACATACAGAAGGCAAACCCTATGGACAAAGTGGTGATAAAATTAAAATGAATCTAAATAGAACTTAATTCTCTGAAATCAGTTTTGTTCCACTGCATTTAGCAGTCTGAAATAAAAGAAACCACTGTTTATAATTAAAAAGGAGATCTAATGGAAATTGAAAAACAACCTAAATTTCCATCAAAAGGGAGGGAGAACCAGTTTCAGATGTGAAAATTTGTCCTTTATTTGTATCACTACAAAGAAAACATTTAATAGGATGGTCTGTGGAATGATCAAAGTAATTTGGGACACAAATAATGCATAAAACCCAGGCATGACCTGCCATGAAGAATATAACCTGCTTTTAGTGCTTATCAGGATGTAGCTGTCTAAATGAGCAATACTTTAAAACACTGTGATGGACTATGATATTTGGAAAAAAAGTGAGCATACATGACTAAAAACTTCGGGAATTTTTTAAGGGTGTTTAGTGAACAAAAGACATTTCTAAAATTACAGAATGCACCCAGGATGCAAACCTGGAGGACAGAAAACACCACAGATTACAGATGTGAACTGACAGGAAAGTCACAGAAATGGATATGAGCTGCTTTAACACTCAAGTCATTTGGGATTCCTCAACAATTCATCCTACCTCTGTTTCAGGGACTCTGCCAAAAAGCTTTTCATTCTTTTATCCACTAAAAGCCCCAGCAGCTGCACCTTGGTGCATGCTCTGAATAGATGTATTAGACACAGCTAACAAATCTCTGGGCAATGGGATGGGGAGAGCAGGGTGGCAGGAGAGAGATGAGATTTTAGGAGAGAAAAGGGGAAAGCTATATTGAAAAAAATTTGTCAAAAAAATAGTGTCAGTGTTTTCACCCGGGCTGCAGAAACACATGGATTTTCTCCTGGCACAGGGAGAAATCATCTCAGCCAGAGGGAGTGGAGCACCTCAGTGCCCAGACAACAAATCCTGTGAGATAAGGACTGAAATGGCTCATTTCAGTTTTAACTATGCTAAACTTTCTTTTCCCACCATAATGACAACATTTGCTGCTCACCTCTCTGCACCAAACAAACTGGTAAGATTCCCTCCCTGTGGGAAGACTCACCTGAGACATCCTCTAAGTGGTGACTGGACACTGTAACACTACCCAAATTTTGTGAAATATAATAACGACCATGGTCATGGACCCTTAAATGGATTCTATGTAGCTCGTTAAAAATCTTTATTTTCTTCTATGTGAATTTTTCAGGCTTTTGTACAACCACTTGTGTTTTTCAGGGATGTAGCTCTACCTGCCCACTGCAGGTATTTCAAACCTGACCCAAAACTACTGATGCTGAGACGCATGCCCCATGAAACCACGGAATTCTGAATCTGTTTCTCTTTCCTGTTCATAAATTCCTGTAAAAAAACCCCACAAAAAAGCCACAAACCAGAAGCAAAACAAAACAACAAACTACTGCCTTACTCCTCTTGAAAACAATATTGACCTTTCTTTGGCTTTTCATCCAAAACATCATTCCTTTATGAAGTCATGACAGATGAAGAGATATTAATTTCCAGATGGGTTGCAGGACACATTTTGCAGATGAGCCTGACTCTGTGGAAGATGTAACTTTCAGTTTTAGGTAAACTGTAACATATTCCAGTGACATGGATTAAAAGCCAATTCTTATATTTTTTTATTTCTTTTTGTTGACAGCCACAGTGGTCTAAGCCCATTACTGACTTGGCTCTGATGTTTGACAGCTCCCATTCAGAGTGTTTGCAAGAACTAAAATTCTTTGCATTCAGCAACACAAAACAAAAATGTTAATTTCTAGTTTTAGAGCTGCTTCTCCCCTTGCCCCTCCCAAATTTCCTATATGCCCTCCAGAGTAGGAGTTAAGTGACCTATGAACTGATTCCTGCAAATTAAACATTTAGGAGTCAGCAAAATAAATTTTATGGCAAAAATTACAAAACAGCAAGACTGTATAGCTCATTTCTGTACCTCTTCACAGCCCCACAGGAGGTCACCAAGATCACACCCCACAGTTTCAGAATCATCTCTCTTCATTTGCATTTTATCTAATTTTCTTTCCTCTCTCGGTACTTATCAGCATAATTGCCTTGCAATGATTTTTGACAACCACTGTGAATACAGGGAATATGGGCAGTACATTGGCTTTTACAGGCCTAAAATCTCCAAGGCTGCCACTGTGAAATATTGTGCAGAGTAAGAGCGGAAATCCTCTGGTTTGCAGCAGAGAACCTCAAGCTAGCAGGTGGTTTATCTATCAGCAGTTTTTTTGGTTTTACGCCTGGGTTTCTGGATGTGCTCTTTGTCACCCCTCATTATTTATAACCATGAAGTTTGATGCCCAGTACAGAATCACAGTTTAGATTTGCCTGCTGGAGAAAGTTAAAGCCTGTGGTCCATGACATCTTCCTGAGGAAACAGCAGAATTAAATCAGTGAAAAGTGATGCAATGCTTTTAATAACATTTAATTGGTAATTGGATGTTCTAGGAGTAAACAACTGTTAAATAATATTGATGAAAGGTCTGTCAAAAGATGAATACATTGTCTGATAAGCAACTGTGTGGGCAAATATTTCAATTGCTCCAGTCTAGTCAGACATGCTGTGTCTGAGTAATTCCTGAACCTGGTCTTTTAAATCGAGCTGGGCTGGTTTCCAGACAAGAGCAAATCTATCCTCTGGGTTGCACAGCTAAAGACCTCAGAGCAGAGCTGTGATCATTGTTCCTTATGTCATTTCCCATTCTTTCAAATCCTGATGTTTTATGTTACAACATTGTTTTTGTTGCTGTTGCTTTAATCCCCTAGACACAGCTATATTTAGAAAGCGGTGGAATAACTAAACTACTGTACAGCGCTTTGCGTCATCATTACAGATTAGGATTTCAGTTCTCCAAAGCTCCATGTGTGGGATACATCTTAGCAGAATTTAGGAGTTACTCTGCAAATATTTGTAGGACTTAGTCACGGGGAAACTTTAACTGAATTTTTCTTAGTCTGCTGGCAAAATTAGGTACTCACTATTATCTGTGCATTTAATGGAGGAGAAAAAGAGCGAAAACTTTCCATAGATTTTCATGATGATCATATATGTGTGTTCATTCTATTTAAAAAGGTCACACTCATGCTTACAGCTGTAGCATCTTTGCAGTACTAAGACCAAAACTTTCTATTTTCCCCTCAGGGTTACTAATCACAAATAAATACAAAACCCAGAACTCTCCAACCTCACTTGTTACTGGCTTATGCAGGGAAGGTCAAATACAATTATTGTTCACCTAATGATATGTGAAAGCTGAAGGAGCTGTGCCTTTAAATTTGTCATTGTTACAGAAATTCTGTTTTGAAAATCTGATATTGTAAGACACAAACCAGCGAGAATGTGATAATACCCATGTGGGGTTTTTTTCACCTAAACCAAGATATTGTTTGAGTAAACACAGAGTTATATATGACATTTTAAAATACTAATATCGCTGGTAGCATTTTTTGGCACTTTTTAATATAAAAGAAGCATTAACTTACTCTATAGGTAGTAATTTCAGTACACCTTTTTAATGATAAAATTACTGGAACCAGCAAGTAAATGACAAAAATCTGGACTAAACATGTTCTTACCCTTGAAAATATGTACCCTTCAAAAGTTTTGCAGGATCCAAGTGGCTTAGGTGTCACTATTAGAAATGACTTAGATATCTGATGATCTGTATGTCTTGGACTTTCTGGAAGAGTAAAGGTGCTACTGAAAGATACATGCAATTCTAATATTTCCTTTATCACAGAGATGGAACTCTTTACGTTGTATTAACATGCCAGTAAGACAGCATCCAGCTGGGATGCAAAATAATCTTTTCTTCTCTTTATTTCTAAGATTGGAATTAATCCCTGCATTAGATACTGACAGAATTTATTTTTGGGATTAAATTTGCTCAAAGCCTTTGTTCATAGGAAATGCAGCTTGTGATACAGAGATGACACTAAGCATTATCATAAGCTAATAAAAAGACAGAGATAATAAGGACCAAATCAGTAGAAACAAATTTCAAAGGTAAAATTCCCTCTGCCTACAAATTTTCTTTCTTTTTCTCTCCCCTTTTCCCTCGTACCCTTCCTGCTCTGCTTTTGGATTGAAACTCATTTCTTCACCATGTTATTTTAAGGAGTCGATGAGAACCTGATAACCCCCCTTTGCTAAGGAGGCGGAAGAACTAATTGCTTTTTGTTCACTATCTTGGCTGATGGGTGAGAAACTAAAACCCAATTCATCCAGTAATTGCTACGTTCATGAAAAACAGCATCAAAGCCTTGATGCGTTTTACTGTTGTCTCTTGGGAAGGCTCATGTCTAATTCTTATGCTGATATGGCTCATAATATAGTCCTCTGACTCTTCTATTTGCTCTTGCAATTACAAGGGTTCTTATTCCATTGTGCATATTCCTCTGAACTAAGATTAGCTTAACTGAGCTTCCTTTGAAAACCTGCCTACCCATCAAATGCATCAGGCCTAATGCATTCTGCAGCCACGCAAAATCAATGAACAGCACAATTTTCTGCTTCCTGCAATGATCAATAGGATTCACATAATGGGTGGAAAATTTTTAATCATGACAGCCCAGCATCTAGCTGGCATAAATCTTCCCTGCATTATAACCTCTCCATTTCCCACTAGTGCAAATTTGCAGGTATTGAATAATATTTATGTAGCAGATACATTATGAAAAGCAATACAATTAGAACTTCACACTTCAGTGATGATAGGTTGAGATCCCAGAGGCTCATTTCCTAGACAATGCTCTGGCTTCCATGCTCCAAATGCAAAATCCTTTTTTCTCCTGAAACTGTGATTTTTGCTGAAACGATACTTCCCTGGATCAAGTGTGACACGGCTCAGGAAAAAGTGAATTCAGGCTGACCATAGCTAAGAATAAGTACACTCCAATGAGAAAATAATCTGCCACTAAAAAAGCATTTCCTGTCTCTGACACAGCTTACTTTTCTACCTCTGTCCTGGCTCAAGTCATGGAACTGCAAAACTCTCTCCCCGGGCTATTCCTCTGAAAATCCACCAGGGAAGAAGAAAATCAACTGGTACTGTCCTCACTGACAGTGCGACCTGAGGCACATTTGCTTTTCACAGGCTACAGTCAGCTACCACAGGTACTTGAGATAAAGGGAAAGGAGGTAACTCTCTTCCACAATTTTTTAATAAGAGTCTGCAAATAAATGCAGAACTGCAATGTTAAGGATTCTAGCAAAATTGTATATAAGTCATGTGCATATTTCTAATTCACTGTTTTCTCAGGAAAAAAGTAAAAAGGAAACTTTCTCAGTCAAAATACAAAGGACTTAGGTGCCTAGAAAAAATTTCTTAATTTTAAATGTCTGGACCACCCCTAGGTTAGGGTATGCCAGTGCCTTTTACTGCTCTTTGAATCTACACCTCTCAGGGCCTGCTCTTAACTGGAAAAGAGAGGAATATTTGTGGTGCAAAGGCTTAAAAAGTGACACAGCAGCCGAACTTCTGCAAGTTACCCTGAGACATAACCCACCCTTCTGCCTGGTTCTGCACCTTGAGGGTGCCACTGCCAAATGAGAGCAAGGAAACCACCTGTTACAGACCACAGTTAGATAAATCTTTACAGTCATGTTCTAGGAATGGATTAAATTTTCATCATCTGCCATTATGGTATAATCACAACCCTATACATGGTTTAGTGCCAAGCTTTTTTTTTTTTTGTCCTTGCCAGAGTGTTGTAAGAATATCTTCATGACTCCTTATGCTCAGTGAATCAGAATAATGATTGCCTTTGATCTTAGCACAGAGCAGGTTTCACTGGATGTGAACAGCAGTGCCAGCCAAATGTGAACTGCTCAAAATTTACGCTGGTAAATAATATTCAAAGAAGTCAAAACATTGTGTCACTGCTCAAGTCTGACATTTGCTTCTGTCATAAAAATGAGAAATAGGCAAGGGACAGCACATTAGACTATTCTTATAATAATAACAAAAATACAACAGAGAAAAGCAAACGGTACACGATAAGCACTGCATTTCCACACTATCACAACTCTAAATGTGTACATATTTGCAGAGGTTTAGAAAGAAATATTCTCTCCTTCTCCCTAATTTTTGCAAGATTTTTCTAAAGGACAAAGTATTAACTTGCAACTTACAGTGAAGACACATGAATACAGTTACTCGATATAGATGTAGGATTATAGAGTGAGTCCATCAAATACCTACAAATAGCAAAAGGCTTTTTTAATATTAGTACAGGGGGAAAAAAAGAGAAAGAAGCAGAAACTCAGTGAATGTTTGGCGATGTGTTCTGCTGTTACTTCTAAATTCTCAGGTGTAATTTGGAATGAGAAATGAAAAGCCTTAGAGCCTCTTTAATCAGAACATTGAATCAAAACTATACAACCTCAAAGTGTCTCCTGTAAGCAAATGTACTTCTTTGGCTGGCTGTCTGTATTGAAACTGGCAATTTTCTCTTCGACATCGCTGTCTGTTGACATATGGCATGGGAAAGAGACCCTGACTGCGCCATGTCTCTGAACTGGGCACAGATGAAGGCTACATGGCCACTGGAATCCATAAGGAATTAACTATGCAGTTTTAAAGCCAATATAACAAAGGAATGTTGGATTTCTGCACACTGTATTGGCTGCTGGTCAGTAAATATAATTTATACCATAGTGCGTATATACGGTATTTAGTCACTCTTCCATTACCTGGTTTTCTCCAAAAGCTCTTTTCTGCAAGTCAGGCTAACTTTTAGCATGAAAAATGAAATATCCACAGTACGAACCAAAAGAAATACATCTGACTGCCTCCTGACCACTCACGGCAGTCATTCAGGCTAGTGTAGCAGTCAGGTGTTTTCTGATGCCATTAAATGACTGACTCACTTTGATACTAAACCTGGCAAATTAATGACTCTAGACAGGCTCAAGATGATAAAATCTACACATTTGTTGACAGCGATAAAAATTTTCCATAATCTTAACTAATAAGGTATGTAAGAAATGGGCAAGATTAACACCACTTAAATTAAAGGTCTTAAGTTCTGCCCATTGTCAATTATTATGCTATGGAGGTATGGCTCTAAGTCCTAATAGCACTTAGTTACGTGTCCTTTGTAACAATGTCCAATTCCAACTTCACATCCTGTTACTATTCATCTCTCTAAATTATTCATGCATGCATGAACATGCACAAATACACACACAGACATATATGGTTATTTGGTCTACAAACATACTAAAAACAATATATGCCTGTCTTTTTCCTCTTTAATTTGCTGTGTAAGCTTTGCAATACACTAATTTCCTCTCAAAATCAAGAAAAAAAATTATTGCAATGTTATTTTAAAAACATACAAGATTAATAAAAGTGAAAGTTAAAATGTTAAAATTGCTAGCATTTTGCATTGCATTGCATTTGCAATTGCATTGCTAGCATTGTTTCTTCTCTCCATGCTCCAAGCAATCAAAGTGTTTCACCCTCTTTTATGTTGCACATTAACTGAGGTTCCATCAGAGCTGGAGAGCCACAGTCTAGACAATATAAAACACCACACAGAAATGACAGTGCCTGCTGGAAAGACTTTATGTTCTGGTAGTCCTTTTTGTCATTATAACTAATTATGTAGGACCAAATAAGCATGCAATATTAGCTCAGCACTCAGGGGTTCCTAGAAATGGATGCTCCCTGTGATGCTGTGGATATTAGAAAATGCAGTTTCACAGTTTTGTTGTCAGCAGGGTCAGGTGGTCTATTAAATACTGTCAAGTAGGAGAAAGGAAGGGAAAAGAAGAGCAAGTTTTGGTGATACAGCTTGGCTCTCACTGACACTTTCTACCGCTCTTTCATTTTTATTATAGTTTATTCCTAGGTAATGATATATGGACAGAAAGAAATTTCAGTCTACAGCCTGCTAGCTCAGTGAGATATTTACAGCCAATCTCAATATACTGGGGACAGGGAGAGGTTCCTTCAAGGAGGAGAAAATTTCCTGTGAATATAATTCAATATTAATTTTTTTAAAAATAGTAGTAGTTTAAAAAAAGCAAGATTTTTGGGAGAAATAAAACAAAATCAAACATTTTCTATTTACATTTTTCAGACTTCTATAGGAGTCCCTCAATCCAAAATAAATAATTCTTCAGGAATTCTAATATTTTATAAAAATCAGGTTGTTTTCTCAGAAACAACCTGATTTTCCCAAAAACTTATCGAAGGTGTTTTTTGAAGGAAAGTTCATTCTTGTCAATAACACAAAAACATATGAGACTATGCTGAGTACTGAGAAACATATAATAGCTTTCCTTTCTTAGATGTTTTGCCTTTGACAGAAGTGAAGCTGCACTTTCAGTAGTTTCCAGGCAAGTAATGGGTTTCTGTTGTATTGGCATTGCCGGGAGTGCTATGTTGTTACTGCTGATACTTTCTATTAAATTTTTAAAACTGTGTTTATTCTCATTGAGTAGGAAATTCACTAACAATCTGGAGGAAATTTATTTCTCCTGATGGCATATCTGTAAGGTAACAGCAATTATACTCCGTGTTAAATCCCCACATTTCCTTGATTACAGCGTTGCCAGTTTCCCAGTTTCCTTTTCTTGGGGGTGAAGCTGGCCTTTCACTGGCTTTGTGAACTCTTGAAAAGTGAGAAGCTATAAAGAGATCCACAGCTAAGTCCGGGTTCCATTTAATGCATAATGCAAAGGCATTTATATCTCTAAACCACATCAGTGTGGTACACAAGTTACGAGCAGCAGAGACTCTGGTACTCCATTTTTTCATGGCCACTTTTGGGGAGGAAGAGACGATTTCTGTCATGAGTGAGAAATCATCTAAATCCACTGTCTTGGATTAGACAAATATGCTAGGTGGAAAGCACTCCGAGCAGGTGCCTCCCCCCACAGCAGAGGTTTCTGGCACCCCTCCCCCCACAACACAGAATATCTCAGCCTAAAGTGGAAAGAACTGTTTAATTAACAGACCACACAGTGGAAAGGGAAAGGGGAAAAGGGGTCAGAAAACCTGAACAAACAGCTGATGAGCTTAGTGTCCTTTTCCTCAGGTGTAGCTTCCCCTTTCCGGGGAGCCCCGAAGGGGCTAGGTGAAGTTCCTCTGGTGGCTCCCTGGACGATTCTCGTCCGCTGTCCCCCGGGGCTCCTCAGGTTCTCGAATGAGAAAGCAAGTCGAAGAAAAGGGTCCAGAACGATGAAAAACAATCGCAGGGAGGAAAAAAAAACCAACCCAAGCAGCAGCCACACCAGTAGCACCAGCCACTGGCAGCAGCAACTGACCGAGCCAAAAAAAAACCAGTGTCCCTTCCTTCTCACTCCCCCGGAGGAGAGCTGGGGAAAGTTTCAAACCATCCCGCGCTGGCGGCAGAGCTCCCAGCTGCGGGACACAGTTAAAGCTACAGGACCATATTTCTGGTCAAGCATACAAAACGGTAGGGAATACAAGATATCATTATGCCACCCCAGGACATCCACCAAGAGCCCTAAATCCACCAAGACACAGGTAGGCTCTGTACGGCCAGTGGTCCACACTGGTTCAAGGTATTTTGAATCAAGCAGGCAAAGAAATTGCTCCGCACTCAAGAACATGGCAGCATGTCTTCCCTTCTCTGTTAACTACAGTTTTGTGGTAGACATGCCATTTACTCAATTCCAGCTTGGTTTTGCCCCTCTGGGACTTACATCCACACACTGTTCCCTTGCACATCTGCAAGGCTGACTTCTCTCCTCCTTGCTGAGCAAACCCCTTTCCCTGGCACCTGCCTTGGCTCCACGAGCCAGTCACCACTGTTTCCAGGATATCATGGTGATGCTGAAAGGAGCCCTGTTCATGTGCCTGTCCGGCCATTGGAATAAACAAGCCAAGGTTCAGGCTGGCAAGTGGAGCCAGGAGATGATTGCTCAGCTCTGGCGTTTTACATTTTCATGTACTAGGAAAGCATCTATAAATAGCCTTTGAGAAACATAAACGCTTTAGTATAATGGGATTCATGTTTAATATGGGCAATGACTTCCCTTCCCTTAGGATCGCAATTAAAATGTTTAGACAAAATTAAACTGCTTCTTGGGAAGATACAATGATGCAGAGCACAATATTTAAACAAACTCCCAGTGCCTGACAGAAAATGGCTCTTTGCAATCAAGCTCCTAAAGAGGAGACAACATAGCTGTTTATTACTGCTCCGTATGCTGATGAAATATGGGCACTTGAGCACCAGTATCACAGAGGCTTATAGAAAAGCGGAATTTCCAGAGAAAATGACATTACTCGTTTCTGAAAAACAAATTAGTAGTTGTCTGAAGCAAGTTTGGGACATGTTTTCATTATTAACTAGCATCATGTGATTAGTCACCTCCAGCTTTGGCAAGACAGATTTTCATGTACAGAGCGGTTTGATAGAAATTGCTGCCTGCCTATTATTTGAAAGAAAGAGGTTTTAATCACAACGTTTTCTATCCTTGTAAGATCCTTGGCTCTGGCTGCAAAGCTCTTGTGCAGAGCTCAAGCAGGGAGGAAAGATAATTGTACAATGCTTTTATGAAGCTCCAGTTAATCCAGGAGCTAATCAGGGATTGTTTAGCCCTTGGCACAAACTGGAATAATCTTTGGGCAGCTCTCACCTATGCCCTTTTCCAATCCTTGACAATCGTTTCTTACAGCATATCCAAATTCAGACAATATTTTAGAAAGACAACTTGGAGTTTTTTCCTGTTTGCTACCACTGCATTTAGGAACACTAGGAAAGGGTGTTACAATGTGGGTTTCTTCAGAACCCCTTTCATTCCAGGAGATGATGGTGACTAAGAACAAGCACAAAGCCTCCAATTCCATCAGATATTCAAGACAAAATTATCTGTGTGGGACTACCTTAAATGGACTATTTCACAGTTTCCAAGTCTTATTTGGAAGTATATTCTACACAGTCACAAAAGATATCTACTGTTCAACTTTTACCATTTAGTTAGTTTTAGGCTTGCTATTCTGATTACTCTAAACTACACTTCTTTGGTGCTAGAAAGTTTAAATTTTTAAACTTCATTACTATTATTAGGCCTAGGTGGGTGACAATGTATATAATTGTTGAGAACATAATCATGCTAAGGATTTAGGTCTCAGAGAAATTCTGGATTTTGTCTATACTACTGCCAAGATCTAATGAGAAGAGGAAACAGACACAGCAAAAGGAGACATTTCTGGTTTACCAGAGCTTTTTCATCTAAGCACCATGTTGAAAAACTAGTCTTTGTATTGCAAATAAAGGATTTCAAGACCTGTTGATTTCTTCTGTAAGTATTGCCATCCTTTCAAAATCTGTACTGCCCTGGAGATATATACTAAACACCCAACTGAAATCTGTGATTCTATAATGCTTCTCTGTTTCCACTTCCTTTCCTAATTTTGGTTTCAGTCATTTCACGCTGTGCGTGCAACCTGTCATTATGTATCTGTAGTTTCTGTCATAACATATCCTTCTTTAATTAATGTGTATGGCCACAGTGAGATACATTCCCAGTGCCAGCTTCTGATTGACTGCCATGTGCATTGACCTTGTTGACCTCAGCTAAATTTTCTTTCCAGCTCTTAACTGCCAGAACACTCATAACACGCTGGAGCCTTGGAAACGCAGTGACATCTGTTCTCACAATTTTAGCTATCTTGGTTCCATCAGAACTAGAAAAGTGGTATTTCCCTCTTGCACGTGTCAGCTGTTGGATCCATGCAGAGCTTTCACGAAACCACGCTGAGCGGAAGGCTGGTGCAGCTTGAACCCTGAGATTAAACACAGCTTCACAGTGCACGTGCTCGCAGGGCCCCATCGATCCCCCAGCCCCCTCTCCAGCCACCCAGCGGTGCAATCAGCACTGATAAAATCAGTACAAACAGAGCCTGTGTCAAGCAAGGCTGTGTTCACTCTGGTGGGGATATTCTGCTAGTTATAACTCATCATGAGCCTTCAAATCTGATTTCTGCTGGCATCTTGCCCTCATGGCCAGAGGGGAGCTCCCTGTGCTGCCAGTTAGGAAGGGCTCAGCGGTCCCCAAGTGCTCCATCTAGCACATCAAACCTCCTCACGGTCTCACATTAAGTCTTCAAAAGGGCAGCATTGTGATCTGGGATATTATGGAAACACTTTTATCTTTGCTCTGTTTTATGAGCCTTAGCTAAATTTCTTGTTTGAACTGGCCTTTAGAATACTTGTTAGAATATAGCACAGCTTAATTGTTATTAAAAAAGCCCCCCAAAAACTCCAGCAAGATCCAGCTACTTAAGTTCTATGGCTTTTAAGTGTCCCAAGAAATCTGCTCTTCCTTGTACACAAAAATGAAAATTTCATGGTATCTATGAAGGTAAAAAAAGCAAGGAAAAATTATTAAACCTAACATGACGAGATCACTAACTGAAAGTACTGAAGAATCATTAAAAATTAAAATCTCTTTTGAAATGAGGAAATATCTATATAATACATTCACCTTCTGTAATATCTTATGCTTTGTCCAAGTGCACAATGCATCTGTTTCTTCATCAGTATTTTCCTGAAAATATCTAAAACTTCTTAGTCCAGACAAGATCTTTTTTTTTTTAATTCTGATAACGCATGCAGATTGTATCATGAACACTTTCACAAACTTAATCTTGAAACACCTTGTATTTTCTATCAATAAATGCAAACCAAAATACAGCAATGAATTTTGAGGACAGAAACCATTAAAATTACATAGGCCCTCTCACTTCCAAGCAAAAATATTTTAAACATTGCACAATTTCAACTATTCTTCAGTCTTCATTAAAAGAAAAGAGAGAATTCTTTATTTTAATGCTACCAGTCCCTTTCAGAGTAACCCCTGGCAGGAACACACACTAACACATCAGTCCCAGGGCTGTTTTCAGAGGTACAAAGTAAATACTACTGTAGGACCTAAAGACAGGATTTTCTTGTGCTACCAGCAATTTTGTCTGGAAACTGTTGGTGTAAACCTGGTGGTAGGAATCTGCTATTTACTAAACTCCTAAACATGCTATGAAAACAACAGCCTGTGCTCAGTAACAAAACCACAGAATGCAAAACTGTGAGGGATCCTCCAGAAAGCATAACTTTAGTTTTCTTTTTTTATGACACTTTAAAAACAGTAAAGGTGTTCTTCAACAAATCTTTATGAAGTGACAGTAACAATTTTAAGTGACAGTAAAACTAGTTCAAGACAGGTAGGATATTTCTCTGGTTAAAGAAGAGATGTTGTTTTGGAAATCATTAGAGTTATAAATATCTATGCTCTATACATAATTTCATTTACTTTAAAATGTAGTTTTATATATTAAATAAGACAAATAAGCTAAATATGCTAAATAGCCTAATAAGGAATTTGCATGCATGTAAAATTAAATGTATTACTGCAGTGTAATTTTTAATTGCACAAGCAATGTCTGCGAAAAAGAATGACATCTCTTGACAAGTTCCATGTTACTTTACAGACAGTATCTGTGTTTGGTCATTTATGATGATCTAATGATCTAAACAGGCACACTGGTCTTTTACAGTATACATTGCTAAACAAAAATCATACATCTCTACTTTTAAATAGCTTGGATCCTTTATAAACAGAGAACAGTATGTTAGTAAAATCTGAACAAAAAAAGCCACATACTGTAGAGACAATTTTTCCAGATTGCAGGAGGCATCTTTTTCCCCATTACTTTAAAGTTTAAGATCAAAGTAAGATTTGGTCAGGGGTCAGGCTACGGCTAGGACTGACCACAACATTTCTAAGTTAATTTTGGAATGGGGGTCTGCTAAAATTGTCTGTCCCACTGATGCATAGATTGCATTTGCATCATCACACCACCCACCTTGTTTTCAGCAGAAACCAACAGGGGAGTGATAAACTGAAAAACATAGCACAGTGAAAGCAAGATGGTTTTTCAAAAGGAGTAAACGGTCAAATGTATTAATATTTCCTAACATTGCTTCTCCAAATGAGCAACTGTGTTTGGATGCTACAGCGACAGTATGCAATAAGGAATCCAAGAGAAGGCGACGCACACAAAGGGAGGTGAGTTAAACTCAAGAGCAATCACAGTTGCATAGAGTATATTACTGTTTTCTGAGAAAGCAGCAATACCATATTTTTTCTTCAGTCTTATGTTCTTCTTCAAGAGTGACTCTCCTTCCACTAGCTTGATTTTAACAGAAAAGAAACTTTCTTTGGCTTGTTGGGTTCCCCCAACCCCCCAGAAGAGGAAGGTGAGTCTACCTCTTTTTGTGTCATTAAATCATGCTTTGAACTTCTTGTAATGGCCATGCCACAGCTAAAAACAAACCAGGTTATTTACACCTTACTTGTAAAAAAATTAGGCCACAATTTTCTCTGCCCCTAAAAACTGTTGTGCTAATCTACATTCCGTGACTATATTATCTATTGCCTTGAAGAGACGTAAGGAACCTGAAACCTGCCTTCAGCAGAGATATCTCCTGCTGGAGAGGAATAAAGTATTAATGCATATGGTGAAACTCTGAGCCCTCGCTTCAGCAAACACCAGCATCAGTGATGGAATCAGTCTGTTCCTGTAGCCACGCATTATTTCCAAATTCAAACTGCTTGTGCTAGCCAAGAGCAAAGAAACTGCTGATTCTGGGGAGGTCTGATTCTAAGGAAAGGTCTGAGCCGAGCATCAGGAGCTTCTTCTGCTTCCTGCACACTTGTGCAGAGTCAAACTGACACAAGGTACAGTCTGAACCTCCCAAGGCAGAGGGAATGAAATAACACCAGATAAAACGTAACATGGGTCATAAATACACTCCTCTCATAAAATTTTAACAAGTGCAGAATAACACCATCAGAGGAGACTGAAGAAGAAAAATTAAACTATATATAGAAGCAGTAACAACAGGCTACAGGGAAATAAACCCCAAAACCTAAAACTGTACTACGTAAAAGAAGTTTTTACATATTTACATATTTTCCTTCCAAAAATCAGAAGTGTTAAAAATCAGACAGAATAACCCTTCCAATATGTAAATATTATGAAATTTAATTATTCTTTTTGAAAGGCATAAATTATTTCATTCTATTATTAAAGCATTAATAGTGCTGTTTACTCAATATATAAACATTGGTCTGCTTGCACTAGCATAGCAATCTTATACATAAAAGCTTTGATCTCACAGTGATTGCACTTAATATTACATCTACTCAACTGCAAAAGCAGCCTGCCCAGAGCTTTCTTAGTTGTTTTTCAGTCAGAGAATGTTATGGGCCAAATTGAGTAATGCAGATTCAGAAGAATAGAATTTTATTTCACAAAACAATCCTCAAAACTACAAAACATAGTAAGCGTAATTTACAGGCAAGTGTTGACTCTGAGTTTTCTCCACATTCTTCAGAGAGAAATGTCTTTGTTTAAATCAGCCTGAATTTATGATTTGTGCATTACTCTGAACACTGCATTTCCCCATCACATCTAAAGTTTATAACCTGACTGGCCCTTTGTTTCAGCTGATGAACTTCAAGCAGTGAAGTGCCATTTACTCTGTCATACAGAGAAGCTTGAAGGTTGCCTACTGAGCTGAATCCAGGCTTTCTGTAAGCAGGCACCACCCCACAGAAATCGGTAGGACAGACTGTGTGTTTATATAAGCAAAGGCTGTAAGTGATTAGAAAGGCTACAAGGGATCCTCTTATTCAAAGTTCCTTAGAAAGGGAATGTGAGAGTGATAGCTTTACCCAAAACACTTTTGAGTATGCTCTCCATCCTGAAGCAATTCTGGGATCAGTTCTGTTCAAGTACACATCCAAGGAACTAGCTTTCACTCACTCTCTGTGGCCAGAGTGCAGAGGGGTGATGAAATGTCCCTCCACCACTTGCTGCAGTGAATTTAATATCTCGTGGTTTTTTTTCCTCTCTAGGAAAATTATTAGACATCCTGCTGTGTTTGTTGGTAGCTTAGATACAAGGATACCCAGGTGCTTTTGCCCCCAGTCTAACTCAAAAACATGGAGCAAAGAAGGTAGCTTGGGTTTGCCCCTTGAAAGCCCCATAACCCAGGTCTTTTTCCAATGCACACCTTCATGGTAGAAAAGGAATCCTTCACTTCTTGTGTGTCTCTTTCCCACTTGTCAAAGACTTTTACAGACCTTAGCCTCTCTGTGTCACTGCAGCAGGATAGGTTAAGGTTTAAGGTTTAGGTGCTAGCTTTAAGGTTTCAGCTAGCATAAATAAAAATTAGGAAGATTAATACACGTTACACAGGAGCAGGGGGCTGTAGAAGGGAAAGCCATCACTGAAATATGCAGGAAGAATATGCTTGCTTATTTTATTGTTTCCTGAGGATTGCTACTCTCCTCCCTTCCACTCCATCAGTACATAAATTACGCTTGTACTTCCTTACACCCATTGAATACTAAATCTCCTGCTTCGCCTTCCTTCTTATGAAGATCATGAGTTGGAGGAGCAATAATAGCCACGTTCTTAGGCTACAATAGCAACATTTAGAGGTATTTGTCTTTTCCGATTTCTGACAGATCCATTACCAGTTCATTAGCCTTTAGTGGGCAGAGAGATTCAGTAAACAAATGAAAGTAACTCCATTTAAGAGCTAGGGAGCTAAATACAGCACTCCTGCTTAGCCTGCTAATTACATGGAATGTTGCGAGTGCACACGGAAACAGAGCCATCCTTTTGCTGCAATTTTAGAACATCTCATCTTAAAATTCCTGAGAGCCAAGACACAAAATCAGCTCTCTTTGTCAGAATGTCAGCGGCTACAAAGATGTGAAATGGAAAACCAGTCCAGGAGAATTTGTGCTACTCCATCTTGCTATAGTCCAGAAAATATAGAGAATATGTAGTCTCAGTTCCAAAGATCATTATCTTCCTCTTGCACTCTATTCCCTTGTTAAGGTGACAGACTGTTCCAAGTATCACAAAAGCATAGTAGTTTAAAGGTCAATCTCTTCTTATTTTTAAGCTTAAAAACATTTTTAAAATATGTACAGAAGGAGTGGCACATGAAAGCCCAGTCTTGACATGTGTGATACCAGTTATTCTGGAATTAAATAGCCCAGTATAAAAGCCACCATAGCAAGCAACAGGATACAGCATTACTTGTCCTTGTCCACATCCTTTTGTCTACCTTACATTCAAGCTCCTGTACAGAAACCAGGGAGCTGATCATTTTCTAACACTTGGACAATAAACGCCTTAAGACAGTCATGTTAATTAAGTTCATTGACACAGTGGGACTTTACCTTGGCCAGAATGGGGGTAAAAATGACCTTACCTTTTCCAGATAGAGCACAAGTCAGGAGAAACACAACTTCTATAGTAGAAATGCAATCAGTACACGGAAGTTAAGCCCTTATTTTTAATAGCCATATACTTTTAAAAAAAATTATTTATTTAAATTCTATTTTTGAATATTTTTCTTACCAATACTGAGTTTCTGTGCCCCATCAGGACAATAAGCCAGGTTGCTTCTTGGAGTTTTAACACAGAGGCAGGTTCACAGTCTGCTTCCCCCTAAGTCAATAAGAGTAAGGTAGTTACTATCCAGAGCTAATCTAAGCCTGATTCAAAATTAACTAAATGGCAAGAAATTGCAAGCATTCTTTTAACATAACTGTTTCTACTTGGGATGAAAAGTTGGAGGCAAAATGGATGATTC
This sequence comes from Origma solitaria, assembly GCA_013397895.1. Lineage (NCBI taxonomy): Eukaryota > Metazoa > Chordata > Aves > Passeriformes > Acanthizidae > Origma > Origma solitaria. The sequence goes on along the minus strand of VZRL01003761.1, from coordinate 13,127 downwards.
AACATGAGGAACCTAAGCTTTTGACTTATTTCAGAAGACTGAATTATGTTGTTGGTGCAGACGCTGGCTGTACTTTGACAAAGCATGATGTAAATGTCAGAGATACACATTTTGGGAAGATATGTTATTGCAGGGTCCTGTTGTAAAGATGCTTTTAAGAAGCTGTTGTCTCTTTTCCTAATTGATCACAGGAAGTGCATCTCTTGGAGAAACAGTGAGAGCTGGGATCAATGACAGGCTAGTTTAATGCAGCTCTTAACAACAACCTGCAGAGATTAGGAGGCTGTCAGAAAGATAACACCGGAGATTTATAGATTGTTTTCTGAAGCCATTCTCAGCTCTCATGGGTGCTCTGTTATGTTTCTCTATGCTTGGATATGTAATATGTACTCCCCACATAGATCCGAGCTGCAGTTCTCATTTATGAAGAAAACAGCATCGCACCTTCGCGTGCTGCTTGACTCCTAACACCCTGGGAGAGCAGAAGACGGGTGTCTGGAAGCCAAGTTAAGTAGTTAGAATGGCTCAGGGAAATCTGAGTTATAGCTGCAGTTTCTTCTGTCACTTGAGTAGGGCATAATGGGCCTAATTCAGCTACTGTAACACCACTAAATCAATGGAGCAGCATTATCAACAAATGAGCCCCCCTGTGTGCTGAGTCGGGGCTCAGGTGCTGCAGTGTTTGGGTTTGAAGGTCCAGCTCCTGAAAGGCATTTAAGTCCTTGGGGAAGGGCTCCACTCCATCAGGGCAAGGAGAGTGTCTGTTTTCTCACATTCATAGCTCAGGAAACAGTCAGACTGAAGCGTGCCAAACAGAAAGGGAAAATAAAAGGTGCTCTGCTAACACAAGAGGGGAGCAGCACTATTGATTTTTGTGGAATTAGGCTACTCTGGACTAGCTGAGGATCTGGTCCCCTTCCCTCTGAATCAGCCAATACTAGCGTTGCACTGAGCTTTCCCCAGCCCCTTTGACATCTATATAGCAGCTTTTCAGAGACATTTTTATATTGATGGGATTTGCCTATTGTAACTTTAAAGACATTGCATGTTTTACCTAATATGAGTGAGACAGGACTATTCACTGCCATTATTCCTGAAGATCATTTCACTTGTCAGTAGTCAGAAGAGTGCAAAGTAAAAATGAATTACCTGAACAGTCACTATTTGAACAAAGGGCACTCTGGTCCAGGCAGAGGAGAAATTCTGGATGTGCAGGGAAAGGTTACTCCCTCAACAGCATATAAATCACAAGGATAAAACCAGTTAACCACTCCTTTATGGAATATTAGGAAGACTTTCCTATGACTTTTGGTTTGTTTTATTATTGTAAATCAGGACTAGAGAGACCTTAAAGACAGAACTATAATGTATTGGGCAGTCTCAGCCCACAGATTAATCTACACTTTTTCAGCTCCGCAGAGGACCTGCCATCATCTTCATAAATAGATGACAAGGACAAAGATGGACAAAGCTAATTAATTTAGTTTCTCATGAGCTCAGTGCAGTGTACAAGGTGATGACTTAAAACCAAACCTCAGGAGCTAAAGATATATAGCAGCTAAAGTGGGTTGATGTGATTTTTTTTTAAAAAAACCTGAGGAATTGCTACCAACTTCTACATGAAATTTGGAGTCTATTTCAATTAGAGACTACAGGAAAAGGAGCAACAAGATACTTAAACACTAAATTTTCTGGTTTTTTATTTAAATGAGAAGTAGGGGCACCCAAACTGAGTAGGGGCATCCAAACTGAAGTGCATCCTTAGTGAAACCAGCACTGAAAATAACTGGAGGCGAGTCAGTAAGACTCATAACTTACAGAAACAAAGGAGTCTCATTACGTGGACTAAACAAGCAAAACAGTTCTTTCCTTATACTGATATTTGTGTGTATTCCAAAAAAACCTGTGCAGCCCCAGCCTCCTCAGTGGCCACATGGAGGTGAAAAGCAGAAAAGGTTTTGACTCTGTAAACATTACTCAACAATCACAAAAACATCCCCGTGTTACCGACACTGTTTCCAGCACAAATCCAAACCACAGCCCCAGAGTAGCTACTGCAAAGAAAATCAACTCAGACCAAAACCAGCATGGTGCACAGCTACATAAAGATGTCCAAACACACAGGTGTTGAATACAAGTCCTTCACAGCTTGGGCACGAACAGAAAACAACTAGGACATCAGATGCTACATTAATAAATGTAAAACTAATAGTCTAAACATACTAGATAACATCAAACACCGGGCAGATGCCCACTTCTTTCAGTCTGCTAAGAGGATGAAATAGAATATGGAACATAGACAATTAAAAAAACAAAACAAAAAATCCAACCAAACAAAACAAAAAAACCAAAAGCAAACAAAAAAACCCCCACAACCAAAAACCAACTCATCCTGTTTCCTGGGTGTAAACAGTTAAATTTAAAAAGATGGAATACTCAGTATAGCTCAATAGAAACCATTAAGTCTTCGATAAAACCCATGTGGCAGACAGATCTGAAACAGGTAGATTTTTTCCTCAGCCTTAGTTATATACTGAAAGCAAAGATTAGGAAAGACCGCTCTACAGCAGCTGGAGAAATGCAGTGAAGAAAGTCTATATCCACACTATATTCATATGAATTTTGTGTGAAAGAATTCTCCAAGGCTAGATAAAAAAAGGCATTGTGATTGTGAGAGTATCTGCCCAGGAAGAGGCCCTTCAGAACTGAATTAAAGCAGCAAGAAATACAGTGTTGGAAATTTAAGTGGGGAATTTCAATATTATATACAGTTTTAGTTTAAGACTACAAGATTATTATAAGTGTTACAGAAGATGGAGAAAGCATGAGATCAAATCATCCACAAGAAGTTCAAAGACTGTTTTTTATAGTGAATTCAAATTAACAGCAATATTGAGGGGTTGTTAGGGCTCATTGTATGCAATAAAAGAAATAAAATATAGACCAGCATAAATTAAAGGAGTACTTGTTAATATTACAAAAGATCTCTGGCATAGAGCAGTAAGTATAGACACGAAAAAAAATGTACTTCTAATGCATTATTTTATTGAAAACTGGTGTATATGATCAGCCAGTAACTTGATCACACTCATCAAGCAGATTTTACCTGGCTATGATATCTGTCAGTAATGACTCAGATCCATCCAATGTTTATAGCTTACTGCAAAACTACTTCTGCCCTGTAGGCACCAGCAGGGCACCTCCTAAGACCTGACCCTCGCACCAAAGCTGGCTCCAGTCAGGCCTACTTGTCCATCGAAACAGAAAACCACTGTTGTTTTGCTTTGTGTGACTCAACTGGGCTGTTTAGAGTAAGAAGGGCTTATAATAGTCAGTCAGCCGAGATACCATTGCAGAACAAGAAATATATTTGGCCATTTGATGGCAGTGTTAAATTGTGCATTGCAGCATCTTTGTTAGGTTCAGGTTTCGCTCTTAGGACCATAGCCATCCCCTGCATCTAGGGCCTTGGATTCACAGATCAAACCTCCTTTCTGAATACACAGATTTCACGAGAGAATAAAAAAACAAACCCAAAGGCAAAAAAACTGTGAAGATTAGGGACAGTATGGATTAATTTATCTGGAAAAATGTGTTGGAAGTATTGCTACTTAATGTTTGAGGACATCTTGATGTTTTGGATGACTCAGAGTCCTTGCTACAACATTCTGGATCATTCTACCAAATAAAAAGCCAGCCCTTAAGTAATCGGAAAGAGAATCAGAGAAGTGCTTATAAAAAAACCATGCAATATTAAAGGAAGCTTTTTTCTCCACATCTCCAGCATTACACTTATCAACCAGAAGGGATAAGTCTAGTAAGACAAGGAAGATTTGCATTTCACTCTTGTACAGATCCAAGAGACCAACATCCAGGACTCAGGACCAGTTACTAGATCTGAACACATCATGTCACATAGAATAGCAGTCATTTGCTTCTAGAGAGTCTCTAACTATATTTATAGCTCTAACCCCTTCTCAGCACATCATTCAGTTGAGGGAATGATTTAGTTGCATGTTCTAATTTTTGTTTGTTTAGTTTTTGCACATTTACAACAGGCGGCATTTTTTCAGATTTATTAATTGCACAGAATTACTAGATTAATCAGCTCAGGAGGAGGTTTACATACAGTCTGCAACATCGAAGAGAGACATTATCGCATTCATTTATTTTTATCTCTCTCTGCACAAGGACTCCCAGTCTTTTCCCAGCACACAGGTGAATGCAGAAACCCGTGCAGGAGCAGGGACAAGTTTTATCCCATGCTTTTCTTCAGTCACAATTGATCCAAGCAACCAAAATTATTCTACAAACATCCTGAAGGTTAGAAAGTTCTCACTTTGAGACACTTCCTCCAATATTTTCACTTGTCTGTAACTAAGAGGCATTAAATCCATTGGTTGTTATCTACAGAAAACTAGGAACAGTAAAAATAGGCCTCTCTGACTTTTCAGTCAGGACAATGAATGCAATGAACAAGAGCCTAATGATGCAAAGATATCTCTGAAGTACATGATTTGGAATTGACTAATTCCTATCTGTGGTGGGTTGATCTGGGCTGGCTGCCAGACCCCCTCCAGTTGATCTCTCACTCCCTCCGCCCCAGGAAAAACAGGATTAAAAACAGCTCATGAGAATAAATAATGACAGGGAGATTAGCTATTAGTTACCATCAGGGCTAAACTCACTCATCTTGAAGAAAACTAGTTGCACTTATTGACAATTAAAATAGAGTTGGACAACAAGAAATAGACGACATAAAACACTTCCCCCAAACCCTGTATTTCCAAGCTCAATTCCACTCCCTCATTTCCAACTCCCCTCCCTCCCCAAGGGGCGCAGTGGCATTGGGATGAGGGGCAGAACCCAGCAGTAGCCATCTGCAGCTCCTTGCTCCTCAGGATCCTCTCCTGCTCCAGGGAGGGCTCCTCTCCATGGGGCACTGCTCCCTCAGGATAAACAGCTCCTGTGGGGCTCCTCTCCATGGGACACTGCTCCCTCAGGATAAACAGCTCCTGTGGGGCTCCTCTCCATGGGACACTGCTCCCTCAGGATAAACAGCTCCTGTGGGGCTGCTCTCCATGGGACACTGCTCCCTCAGGATAAACAGCTCCTGTGGGGCTCCTCTCCATGGGACACTGCTCCCTCAGGATAAACAGCTCCTGTGGGGCTGCTCTCCATGGGACACTGCTCCCTGAAGATAAACAGCTCCTGTGGGGCTCCTCTCCATGGGACACTGCTCCCTCAGGATAAACAGCTCCTGTGGGGCTCCTCTCCATGGGACACTGCTCCCTCAGGATAAACCAGCTCCTGTGGGGCTCCTCTCCATGGGACACTGCTCCTAAGGATAAACCAGCTCCTATGGGGCTGCTCTCCATGGGACAGAGCTCCCTGAAGATAAACAGCTCCTGTGGGGCTGCTCTCCATGGGACACTGCTCCCTCAGAGAGGGCCCACCTGCTGTGTCACAGAGCCCTCCACAGCCTGGGAGGAAAGAGAGGAAACTTCAGCCACAGCACCTGCTTTCTCTCAAGCCTTAGTGATCACACTACCTCTTTTTTCTTATTTTACTTTTTTCAGCTTCACCTCTCCCACTAGAGCTCAAGGCTTTTTGATCCTTTTTAAAGAGGCTGCGGCATTCCCTCACAAAGGCCACTCGCAGCCCCCTCACAGCCAGAATTCTCACCACAGATATAGCTCACAGCACAGGTACCAACAAGAGCTTGGGCTCCAAAAAACTACTGTGTGCCTAGGAACTTTTCAAATCAAACAGCTCCTCTCCATAGGACAGAGCTCCCTCAGGATAAACCTGCTCCTGCAGGGGCTCTCCTCCTCCAGAACCCTCCACAGGCTGGGAGGAAAGAGAGGAAACTTCTAAAACAGTACCTGCTTCTTCTCAAGCCTTAGTGATCACGCTACCTCTTTTTCTTATTATTTTACTTTTTTCAGCTTCACCCCTCCCACCAGAGCTCAAGGCTTTTTGACCCTTTTTAAATAGGGAGCAAAATCCCCTCACAACCAGAATTCTGCCCCAGACACTCACCGCAGCGCAGCACCACAGGCACCAACCAGAGCTTGGGCTCCAAAAAAACCACTACTGCTCCAGGAGCCTTTGAAATAACCCAGGCCAGTGTTAGCAGTGATTGCACTCACCTGGTGATAATTAGAGCCCTCCTTAACGGACAGACACAATACACAGGTGGTGTGATTTTTCAATTCAAACTATTTTGTTGAGGGAAGAAAAGACCTCAAAGATCCCAGTTCAGCCATCCCTGGCAGAGCAGGGTACCATGCTGCAGTTAGTGAGGTGAAGATGGATTTCTAACTCAGTGTTCCTAATATTTATTGACTTCAGCACCAACTCTTAGTCCACTAATGTGAAACATGGGTAGGAGGACTATAATAGTCAGTTTTCTCATTTTGCGTTTTTACTGAAATGAACCTCTGAATTCATCATGTTTCTGAATATCACCTGAATATTTGCCTCTTCTTACTGTCCACCTTGAGTGACCTATAAAATCCACCTGGAGTGATCTTTCTAGTTGGTAGGCCGCCTTCAGTTTTAAAGCTTCCTCTTTTTCCTGGAGCATCAAATATAACCAGATAGGACACTGACCTCAAGCAGTTGTGGAGAACATGGGAAGACACTGCAATCATATTAGCAGCCCCTAAATTATTCAGAGCACTTTCTGGTAAAACGGTGCTGCAGGACAATGAAAGCAAAGAACAATTCCCAGCAGATTAGATTTTTTTCCCTGTTGCTGTCTGTAATTATTTCTATCGGATAAGTTATTTGCTATGCAAGCTTACCTTCAAAAGCATGTTTGTTAAAAAGAGAAAGAGGAAGAAATCCTTTGTAGGGCCTGCACATGATTAAACGGCTTTAACAAAGCATAATGAATAACAATGACAAAGACCTGCCAATTGGAATTTTAAGCATTTTGGCTTGTGAATTGGAAGAGCCAATGATATCAAGATGACTACATGTAGCAAATAAGTGGGTATTTGTCAGTGCTGCCTATCAGTGAATATTACAGATGAGCTGTTACTAGTTTGCATATTTCTGCAACTAACATTTCTTCTGTAATTCTAATGTACTCACAGCACAGGGAAAAACAGTATGGAAGTATTGTCTTTGTCAATATATTCTGCAGCTCTCTGGGAGCTTGTACAATCCAAGAAAATTATTAGGGGTGTTTTTGGTTTCTCTTTTTTAAAAGGGACCTCAGACAAAAGTACATGTGAGTCCCAGCGCTGCTACATGAAGGGTGACTCAAGGAGGGATATCTGGGTTTCTTTGGGTAATGGGTGGTGGTTATTGCCATGTTCTGTCATCAAAGCTCTATGCAGGAAGGCAAATATTTGCATAAAATTGCACTGAATGAAACACTTTTTTATTTCCCCATTACTGATATTAGTTTTCTGGTAACCAGGATGGGATATGAGGTGTACATTAAACTAATCACTTCTGTAAACTACTCCACGGCAAACACTGCTTTCTGGAAAATGTCTTTTTGCATGAAAACTTTGTTTCATTCCAGAAATTAATCTCGGGGGAACTGATTTTTTCCCTTTCATTGTATTTTTCTATACGCAGATGCTGAGGGTAATACATCCCTCCTAAATACGTGGCTTAATTTTTCTCATTTCACTGACAGAGATAGGGCACTATAGGTGAAATGAACTTGAAAATGAGTTTTCCAAGCTGTGCTTACACCTTTCATCACTATCAGCTTCAAAATTAAATGAAATAAGAAGTAGTACAAATATTTAGATATACTACTGTAGCAGACAGGAGCTGAGGAAAGGACAATAAATACCATAAAACCTTAGTTTTCCATCCAGTTTTCCTTGACAAATATCCTTTTCTTTCATGCAGCCTCTCTGCTCAGGAAGGCCCATGGAGAGGAATGGCCAGGCATCTATCACTTTATCACTCCGACGACATTCGTTAACAATGTCACCTTTTCTTTAAACCCAGAGTTTGCTCTAAGAAATCTATTTTTTGACAATATACTGTGTGGCCAAGGCAATTTTTAACATCTATTACTCCTGTGTATTGTGTTTGAAATTGATAGTGCTGAATGTGTTACATTTCTACCATCAGATACTCATTGTGGGAGATAGAAATGCTGTGAAGGCCACTAACATCTCATTGAAGAGAAAGAACAGAAATCTGATGGCTTTCCATTGAGGGACAGCTGCTCAAAGGGAGGTTAAGTAAGCACAATATGTTGGATACTACTTTTTCCCCACTGGAGAAATGTGTACCAAAGTATTTCAGAGCTCTCCATCAGATGAGTGTTCTGATGTCAGCGCTGTAAACAATTTCAATAGGATGCTGGCTGAGAGAAGTGGAGGGGGAACAGAAAAGAAGAAAAGGAGGAAAACAAAAGGCAGGGATCTTTTAAAGAAAGTGATGATTTTTTTTACAATAATGAACAAGCATACACATTCCTTTTGAATACATATATTTAGCTCTGTATAGACAGCTTTCCATTAATAACAAAGAACAGTGAAACAACAGAATACGTGCCAAAATTCTGCCCTGTATTTTAACAAACTGGAGCAGATTCCCTGAATTTAAGCAATAATCCTGTACCAACTTGGTTTATTTTTTGGTGTGGAAAATCAGTGGTATTTCAGCATGTACATCAGTTGTTGCAGAAGCCAAATCAATCAGACAGTCAAGGTGGATCTGCCTAGATCTCCATCTAAAAGTGAACTGCCCAGAGCAGTCTTAAGTCATTGACTCAATAGCCTGGCTTTATTAACAAACGAACCAGGGCTCCTCTCCTAGTAATCACAGGACACTTGGCTGCCTGAGGACACAGTGTCCTTCTGTGACTCCCCCATCTCCTGCCTTGGCCTGAAGCCTTTGGCAGGACCCCGCTCTGCTGAACTGCTCCACACAGAAATAGCCATCTCCTATTCTTCCAGTCATTCCCTTTTCAAAGAGAAAACATGCCAACGGAGAACCAGGCAAGGGGGAACATCCTTCACACAGCCTGATTAATGTTTCTACAGGCTTCTTAGGAGATAAGTACTATTTTATTAAATTCTCACTCTACTAATATCTGAAGATTTTATAAGTTGAGCAGTGGTCCATGCAGCTGAGTATATTTATTCCACATCTCTAAATTTTCTTCTTTTCCAAAATTTTTTTAGCTTCTTAGGCTTTTTTTTTTTTTTAATGGGAAAACTTTTTAAGATAGAAAAAGGGGGAGAAAGAAAACTAAATCCCCTGAAATGTCACCTTAAATAGCAGTTTAACTCCATATTCTACCTCTGGGTTTCAGATTCATCAGTACATAATGAGGTACCACTATGTTGTATATCACGCAAACCTATGAGACAGGAAAAATAAAAATAGAAAATAAAAATAGTACTCAAGTGTTGATTTTCATTTTGTCTTATCAACAGCTTTGTTCTAAGGTAAAAGTAAATGCCATCTGAAATCTGGCTACTTAATTCTGTTTTCCATTTGTGTTTCTGAGACATGTACAAAGCAGCTGAAAATGGATCTGAAATACACACTCTGAAAATGAGTGGTGATGAGCACAAAGTGAAATCTTGTTTCGTGTGAGTTGATAGGGTGTCACAGACTTCCCCTGGATCACGGAGTGCAATGGATCTTTTCTTAAGACAGCCCTGACAGCTTCATGTAAGTGAACTAATTCCAAGTGATGTTGATTTAATTCATTGAGATGAGAGTCTGATAACTGCCTTCAGTCCCCGTGTAGAAAACAATGTGCATTCCTGCTGCTCTACACAAATGTTAACCGCAACATGTTGGAACACAAGCTCGACTAATCATTTAAGCATTTACTTTAGCCTGCCCCACTGCAGCAAAACACTTAAACACATGCCTAAAGGTATAGACATGCTCAAGTGCCTTTCTGATTAATGATGAACTGGAGCCCAAGTGTCTAATTTCAAGGCTAACATTGTGTCTTATTGCTAAATTGGAAGAATCACTCTTTCCAGTACTATCCAGGGAGATTAACATCACATTTCACTTCCCTTTCTCCATGAATGCTGCTGGTACACAGTGGATGAGCTGAGCCCATGGGCCAGAGGAGCTCTGAAATACTGACACACAATCAGACTTGCCGGCGAGTGATGTCCTGAGTTCCTCAAAAGGCAAACAGAATGACCCCCCACCCCCCCCGAAAAGGAAGTTTTACAAGCTGTTACTTCTTCGTTTGAATGAATGAAAATCAGTTTTCAGGAAATGGTGGGGAGGAAATTGTTAAAGTGCTTTCACATCCTGTCAAAATGTCACCTATGTGCAGGAACAGCATGTGCACGTTTTAAAAAGAGAAATGCAGAAAAACACATGACAATCAGACCTGAGCTGAGAAAAGAAAAACCCAACCAAACAACCCACACAGAAAAAAACCCAAAAAACCCAACCAAAATGACAAGGGAATAAAACAAAGGATAAGACCATTGTCTTTACTGTGAATCCTCACTTCAGTCTCCTGACGGTGAAAACAAGGTCAATGTCTCAGTTTAAAGAATGCAGCCCCCCATTGCTAAGTACCAGAGACAATGTCAGACTTAATTGACAGATTACTGTCTAATCAATGATTTCTCTGATTAGTGACCCATTGACAATACAACCAAATCAATGTGTTTATTCCAGGCCTTAGTCCTGATGCTCTAAAAGAGTGAAAACCAGGAAAAAATTACAGCATTAAGTAACTTGAATCCCCTGCATACCAATTGCACCTGTCATATGGCTTGCTTATTTACAGGGTTTGAATTGACAACAGAAGGGCTAATAAAGAGAATCCAAGTCATGTTTAATTACATCAGTTTTATTATCTTAATTAATCAGTCCACTGCTCTGCACTCTAATATCATAAGGTTGTCTTTTTTATAACAGACTACAAAAGATTTCTTTACTTAATTTTTGGCCCATATCTATTGTGGTATTCGTTTTGTTTAATCCACACCCACAGACATGAGGCCAGTGTATTAAATCTTTGAAAAACTGTTGTTTAGGTGGAGAACAAAACACCCTGAAAACTGAATAGAATATCAAAAAGACAAGAGAGTCTGCACTCTAATTAATTTTAGATGAAAAGGGAAAATTAGAAAAGACAATAAGAGATTTCAAGCCCAGAGGTATCTGGACAGGAACTTGGAAAAGATTGTGTAACTGTGGAATTGACGATAAAAGTCCATATACCAGTGCTTGATTGCAACCAGAGATTATATTAAAAAAATATAAGTTATGACTTAATCTGTGCCAAGAGTAGATAGATATGCAATATCCTTCTGATAGCTGAGATGAATGTGGAAGGGGGGAACTGGATAATACTGACTTCAATTTTAATTCACATTTCAAATGCAAACTGTTTTAATTATGTCTAATTGAAATGATTTATTGCCTTAAGTGGCAAGGAAAAAGACCTGCACAGAAATTCAACTTCTTAATCTTTGTGCTGCACGATGTTCCTGTTCTTCATTTGTTTATTGTGTTGAATGAGTAATGGGAAATATTTCTGTGCCATGCCTTTTTGTGCTGAGTTGAATCATGATATAAAGACAGGACATAGCTTCCTTAGTGGAGACCCAATGACATGAAAAGGCGAACAATTTAAAGAACAACTGTCAGTCTTCTTTAAAATAAACACGTAAGTTATTTAAACGTATTTAATATTCAAATAAAGCCTAAGTTCCCAAGCTAGCACCAGGTGTGTAAGCTGAAAATATGTATAGCTCAAAAGATATTCTGCAAATAAAGTTTCCCTTTTTAACTGACAAAACCCCATTTTGGACTTGATTATTTTTGTGGCTGTAGGAAGTGCTGTTGCAATCTCCCAAGGATTCTTCTTGCATTTCATAATTTCCTTGAAGATGGGACCTATGCAGCCACCATCGCAGAGAAGTGAACTGGCTGCAAACCTGCCCAAATTCCAAGTGTCTTCTCATTTCTCTGGGCAAAAGAAACTCTGAATTTTTATGACAGCCTCAATGGATGGGTTGAGTGGGATACTCTGGGTAAGGCAGCCTCTAGGTCAGTGGCATGGGCTGACTGAGATGATGGCTATAGCATGAAGACAAGCAAACAAAATCATCGATTTTCCTTCCCCTGGAGGAGTCTTGGTGCAATCGTGCAGTGGTGGGGCTTTTGGGGAATGTGGAAGTTCTTTCAGACTAGTCAGTATTCAGAAGTCACAGAAGGAACCTCTGGAGGTCAACTGGACCAACCATCAGCTCAGTGCTGGGCCTCATTAAATTACTGTTGTGATTGTCAAACAATTGCTTTACTGAACAGCTGTATCAGCCTCTGGTTGTCCATCGCAGCAGCATCAAGCCTTTGTGTCTAAGTCATGGAGTGATGTAGCTCCAGAAGAGCATTCCCAGTTCTTGGCCAGAGCAGCCTCCAGTGAGCAAGAGGCAAATGCATCTTGCCAAGAGTTGAAAGGCACCAGGCAGGTGAGATGTGATCAGTGTGTGCAAAAAGGACTTTTCCTTCACAGCTCTCACAGAGAGCTTTGCGCCTCTCAGCTGAAACGAGGGCTATCACACCCTGCTGCAGTGCTTGGCTTGGTCTCTGCTGACCCAGGCAGATGCCAGACCTGCTCTTCACAGCCTTCTCCCTTCCCTTGCCCCTCTGCCAAGTGCAACAGGCCTCAAGGACAGAAAGGAGCACAGGGAGCCAAAGGGAGATAGTTGCACCTTCCTCCTTGGGAAGCACTTCCCCTGAGAAGGCATCCCCTCTCCTCCAAAGGCATTTCCCCAAATTTCTGCATTTCCTGGCAATACCAACCCACATTTAAGAAACCCTGGCAAGGCTGAATTACTTCTGCTCCTTTCAGNCATATGCTGTGGGATGGCACTGTTGTAAGCTACCAAATGACGCAGGTAAAGTGAAGAAGCCAGACTGTTTATTAATGGAAAGCAAAGCGAAGGGGTGAACTGGGAGGGAAAAATGGGATGGGCAGTGTCTGAGGGCTGGAGGGAGGGAGCTGTCAACGGGGAGGGAGACGGCAGGAGCGCCTGGAGCTTGACACAGGCTCAGCCCTGAGCAGCATCAGCTGTACCCGGAGCTGCAGCTGGTCCCCTCTGCTCTCCGGGTGGTCTCATCTTGCCTGGTAGCTGGAGGTCTTTTAG
>VZRL01003756.1:0-15526 GCA_013397895.1 Origma solitaria | reverse complement strand
TCCTTCCTTCCTTCCTTCCTTCCTTCCTTCTTTCCTTCCTTCCTTCCTTCCGTCCTTCCTTCCTTCCTTCCGCACCATGCCTTCCTTCCTTCCTCTCTTTCTCTCTCTTTCTTTCTCTCTCTTTCTTTCTTTCTTTCTTTTCTTTCTTTCTTTCTTTCTTTCTCTCTCTCTCTCTCTTTCTTTCTTTCTTTCTCGTTCTCTCTCTCTTTCTCTCTCTCTTTCTTTCTTTCTTGTACATTTTGAACCATTTGAGTTACTCATTCACCAGACTGGCTTTTTGGACTTCCTTCACATAATCTGAGGAAGTGAAATGACCAGTGAATTATGTTAATCCTGGGGATACTGAAGCTAATTTGATGCACAGCTTCCTATTCACATCTTTTTGCAATTCTGTCAAGGTTTCTTTTCAATAGGTGGAGACTCCAACTCAGGAAAGCATCTCCATTTCAGAAAGGATATTTGAGGACTTGCTTAGCTTTTAGAAAAGTGCTTGAGCACCTGGAGAATCAATGAGGCTGAACAGATACCTCATAAAGCCCATGAGAAGGACATTTATGTTCTGTCTTTGCATGGCTTGATCATCATCATGATGAGACTTGCTCTTCCTGAGCCCAAAGCTTATCCTCACTGCCCTGGTTTTTGCAGAGTGTGGGGCAGTTCAGCCAGCACATATTTTGGATACACATTTAACTATTAGTTAAAGATAGGTGTCATTGATGGGCAAATCCCTTTATTGCAACCTTCTCAGTTTCTCTTGAGATACAGGAGTTAACAAATAAACAGTTAAAATACATTTATAAAAAACCTTAAAAAATAAGCTATAAGCAGGCCTATGATCACCTAACCTTTCTGCTAGCTATAAGCTGATCTCCTTCAGGACTTGTTAAAAAACCTCATAATTTCACCACTTCAAAATGAGGAAACTCCCCCTCTCCCACAGGTGTGAGTGATGTCTGCACATGACCTAGAAACAAAGACATTTCTTCTGTGGCTTGCAAATCTTCCACATATCCAAAGATATAATGATTTTACTAACTCCCACCCTAGTTGAGCATAAAAGTAGGAGTTTTATGTCTGTATAAAAGGGATTTTCCTGAAAGGATTCGTAATGTGCTTCTAGCCTCTCAAATCCCATGGTAAGACTCTCCTATATGCATAGCTAGAAAAGATACATTTATTATTTTTATCTTTCTAAGCTTGCTGTATTTTGACTGATTATTTAGGGAATTTGGCTTTACAGGCAGAGGCAGACAAAAAATAATCTCTATGAAATAATTTAACACTGTCTTAAATTCCCCTGAAGCAGTTTGTTTTTTTTTAATGTGTGCGTATTGCTTATCCAGAATGCAGGATGCAGAGTTATGTTGTAAACATTTTACTGATGCTCATCTGCAGGGAACTGCCTTATCAGAGAGGAGTCAGTTGTGAGTAACATGATCAATCACTTTTACATGGATAAAATCAGTATTTGAGGCTGCGTCATATATTCTATGTATTTCAGAAAGTATCTATGGTACTTCTCCCACTTTTATCCAAGAATTTCTGCTAATATATATGAAAGAGGAGTATATATCATCTGTCTTCTGTGTTTCTTCAGCCAGTTTTCACTTTCCAGTTTTCAGAGTCTCCTGTGAGGTCCTCTTGGTTTCTCCTTTCAAATCTGTTTGCTTTTGGCATCAATTTTCTTTCAATTCTTTTCCTTCACCTTCAGAGCAGGGGTTTTAAAAGCATGAGATGACAGTCTGCAACATGAAACCCTAATCTCCAGGCTGAAGGACATTGGGCTCTGGCAACATGCAGGTGTTTGGCTTTCCAAAGTCATCAGGTCACACCTTAAAGAAAATTTCTGATCAGAGCCTATCATAAAGCATACATTTAAAAATGCAATAATTGCAAAATTATGTGAAAGCAAATAATTTTTTTAAGACCCCATACATATATTGAGTTTGACTGCAAAATAATATTCATGAAGTTTGATGCAAAAGCAGAGTTGACTGAGGTGACACTGAACTTCATCTTCTCTATTGAAGAAGTATTTGTCTTTTGTGCAGAAATACTTTTTTTTTTTTGCATGTGCCTCAACATTTAGGTATTCAAATAGACCCTGAAATATCTTGTTTAGGAAATTATTGTTTGAGCTCAACAGTCAGAGACACTGGGGCTGCAAGAAAACACTGTGATTTTTCCAACCTTGCCAAGTTATATTGCGTATATTAAACCAGAGATGTTTTTGTCCTGATTTGGGGAGTGGAAGTCATTCTTCCATTAGGAGAATGACTGCTTTGAAGTTCAATAATTTACACCCATCTGGAGCATGGTCAAATGTGGTTGGGCAGTGCAATGCCCTCAGGGCAGCTGAATGCCTGGAGTACTGTCCTAGTACCCATCCCATGTGTGTCACTCCATGCCAGTCCCTTGGGGCACTGCACAGGCTTAGGGTCAACCACCATCTCTGGGGCCTTTCAGGTGCTGGCACTCCCACCATGCCAAGGGACCAGGATGCCCAGCACACAGCCCTGAGTGCCCTCCTGAAGAGGGAGGGCCTTTGGTGGAGAGAGCATCTGTGGGACCTGTCAGGGCAGGGGACATGCTGCATAGGTTGCTGCCTGCCTTTCTTGCCACTTATCTGCCCATGTTGCTCAGACAGCTGGAATTCTCCTGGGGAGAAGTGTGAAGGTTCTTGAAAGAGCTCTGGGTACAAAGATTTGACACAGATGGTGTAGATTGTGATGCATTCCCAGTTCTCCTGTGACAGCTCTTCACTGCTGTTGTCTTCTCCCTGGCACAGCTCTTTAGTCTGTGTGATCTTCCCATTGGGACAGCTCTTGGTCTGGGTCACCTGACACTGCACACCAATGGTGTTTATGAATTCTGCTTTGCTGCTTGGCCCTCTCTCTGTAGGGACTATGCCTTTGATGGAGTCAACAGCTCCTCTCATCTTAGTGCTGTCAGCAAACATAGTATACCTTCAAATGCTGCATCCAAGTCATTTATGAAGATATTGAAGAGCGCAGGGCCGAGGATGCAGCCCTGTGGAATCCCACTAATGACAGGTCATCAATTTCATGTCAACCTTTGAGCCAGTTGCTCATCCATCCAATGATGTGTTTATCCAGCTGTGTCCTGGATGTTTTATCCAGAAGGATACTATGAGAGACAGTACTGAAAGCTTTACTGTGGTCATCTGGGTGGAGAGCCTTGTCTTAAAGGAAATTAAGTTTGTCAGGCAGAATGTTCCCCTCATGAACCTGTGATGGCTGTGACCAGTGCCTGCTTTGGCTTTCAGTTCTTTTCAGTAACTTCCAGAATAATCTTGTCCAGAATTTTAACAGTCGCTGAAGGGAGACGAACGGGCCTATAGTATCTAGAGTCATCCTTCTTGCCCTTCTCAAATGGGCAACAGTTTGCCAGCTTCCAGTCAACACAGAACTCTCCAGATTACCAAGGCTCTTGAAAAATCATTGAGAATGGTCTCACGACCTCTCTTCATAGGGAGATATATCACAGCCAAACCTTTTTCACAATTATAATTTTTAGGTTAATCTGTATGTTCAACATGCTGTTATTTCAAATGTGTGATTTTAATGATCCTGCATGGTGTAATCCAGGTTTCTTCAGAAACATGTGATTTGCTTACCAACAGACACTCCATTCCACCAGGGTCATAAGTCTGCTACTATTCAAGGAGATGACTGGTTGAAATTGGACTTGATTATAAGCTGAAGAAACTATACTGAAAAAACATGCTTAATATCTATCACTGATAGCTATTATTCTTCCTCTCTTTTTGCAGGACATTTGACGGTTCAGTAGAAAAGTCAGTGTGCAATATCTTCTCTCAGCATTCCCTTCCCTCTGCTGCTCTTTCACAGTCCTGGACATCAGTTGAGCCCTTCCACATGAGTTGAGTGAGCTCCGTCCATTCCTTTCTGACAACCAAGGCAGTTCACCAAGTTTCATCTGACAGCTCACTGTCTTGTTCCTTGCCCTTGTCACCAAAGATCGGGAAGAAAATAAAAACCCTCCAGCACTATATTTGAAGTGATAGAGAATCAGGCATTACTTTATTTTCTGGCCAGGATGTGCCAAGGAAGATATTCCAAAACCACATGCTTTTACAGGATTTCCCCCCAAACTTTATACAGCCAAAACTCATAGAGATGCACTGTTTCAAAGTTCATTGGTCAAAAGTTGAGCAACCCTCAGAATTCAGTTTTCTGAATCCAGGTGGATCTGGTCTTGCGTCCAATGTTAATTAGATTTTCATTCTTCAATTTTCTTATCAGTCCTTTCCCGACCAGATGTCTTCAACTCTGCCAGAAGTGGTGTCTGGGGTAGATGTTTGTAGATGGCCACTGATGTTCCGTTGATGTTCTGTCAATGGCCTTTTATCTTTCTGGGTATCTTTTGAGCTACTCCCAGTCTGCCCGTATGTTAAGCCCGTCTCCTTAGAGTGATATCTCTTAAAATAACTAAAGAAAATTCCCTTCCCCAAAGCAAAGTCAAGCCTAACTAGAGAGACAAAAATAAAAAGTTAAAAGTTATATTGTTTTCAACACCCTCATACAAGAGATTCCTGGGGTTGGACTGTGCATCAGGTCAGTGTAACTACTCAAATAAAAGCCCCTTCATTTTTTTAAGTTAAAGTGATTTTTTTTTAGTCAAAATCTGCTAAAATAAAGCACTCATCCCCAAATGATATATTTTTTATGCCGAAGCTGTTCCTCCTTGCTCACATGGGGCCAAGAAGTCAAAGAGGACATTTATAGCTAAAAAGCATCATTTACTTACCCACCCTAAATTTCATTGCTGTATTTCTTTGCTACATGAAGAAATGAAACAGTTTAAAACCAAACCAACCCAAAAACTAAGAAAACACCAAAAAGCCTGTGGTGTTCTGTGTGTGGTAAAGATCTAAAATATTAGCCCTCTTAGTTCTGGTTTGTTAGTTCTTGCTGTTATCAAATGTCCTTTTGTCACCAAAACTGTAGGAAAAACAAAAACCCTCCAACAACGTTTTTAATGTTAGAGAGTCAAGGCATTACTTTATTATCTGGCCAGGATGTTGTTCTGGCCAGGGTGTACCACAGAAATCACCTCATCCACACATAGCCCAGGTGTGCAGAATCATTCCATGACACACCGATTTTACACGATTTCCCCCCCAAATTTTATACAGCCAAAACCCATAGAGATGTACTGTTTCAAAGTTCATTGGTCCAGAGTTGAGCAACCCTCAGTATTCAGTTTTCTATTGGATTCAGACCCCCTTGCCTCTTATGTAAATTAGATCTTCATTTTCCAATTTTCTTATCAGTCCTTTCTGGACCAGATGTCTTCAACTCTGTCAGAGGTGGTGTCTGGGATAGGTGTTTGTAGATGGCCACAGGTGTTCTGTTAATGTTCCGTTGATGAACTTTATCTTTCTGGGTATCTTTGGGCTACTCCCAGTCTGTTGGTATGCTAAGCCCATCTCCTTAGAGTGATGCTATATCTCCTAAATAAACTAAAGAAAATTCCCTTCCCCAAAGCAAAGTCAAGTCAAGCCGAACTAGAGAGACAAAAAAAAAAGAAAAAAATGTTAAAAGTTACATTGTTTCCAACACTTTCCCTAAGCATGTGTTTGGGGGTACAGGGTGCTCGGCATCACACTACACCTGGACCTGACACCTGTAGCTGGGACACCTTCCACAGCCGCCCTCCACCCTACTGGGAAAGTATCCTGGAGTGACAATATGAAGCCATTGTGGTCCTTAACTGTTTGCTTAATGCCCAGGGTGGCTGTACCTTTAAGCTGAGCCCAGGGGGCGGGGCCGGAGCCAGTGGCAGTTCGATGGACCAGCTCAAGCAGCGTGGGGTAAAAAGGGCTGGGTCCAGGGGCTGGAGGGAGCCTGAGGAGAAGACATTGCAGTGCTGCTCTTCTGCCCTGCTCTCCCCCGAGTGCTTGAAAAAAGGGGTTCTGCTGGTTTATTTGTTTTTTTCTCCCCTGGTCTCACTATCCCCATCCCCTCCTCTCCAGGCCCTGGGAGCCCGCGGAGTGGCCCCGGTGGGCCCTGGTCCCATCCCGGGGCAACCTGCAGCCCCTAGCGAGCAACCTTTTCCTTCTCCCCTCTTTGTTTGTTTTTTCTTTCCTGGTTGTTGTTTTTGTTAACCAATAGTTTATTTTGTGGTGCTAATAAATAGTTCAGTTTATTTTTTATCACTTTCACTCGCTGTCCTTAAATTGTTCGTTGCAGAGGGAAGAGGGGAGACTCTTTCTTCCTCTTGGGAGGAGGTGCCCTATCCTGGAGTGCCTCCTCCTGAGATCTTTGTCTCTGAAACCAGGACACAGAGCTTTATACTGGATGGGAAAGTGGGAATGTCAGTCCCTGCCGATGCTGTGGTACTTATAAATGAAAATTAGTATAATGAGTTTTGTGTGACATTGTGGGTAGACGTGTCTCCTACTGAGAATGTCACCGAAAGAGCAAGATAAACAAAAACCCAACAACAACATTTTTTATGTTAGAGAGTCAAGGTGTTGGAAAATATACCAGTTTAAAAATTTTGTTTAACTTTCGTCAAAGGCTTTGTTTGTCTGTACCCCGGGAAAAGGAATTTTAAGTTTCTTTTCAGGACTTTGTTCTGCCGGGTAACATTTGATGAACTCAACATACCAACAGACTGGGAGTAGCCCAAAGATACCCAGAAAGATAAAGTTCATCAAGGGACCATTAACGGAACACCTGTGGCCACCTACAAACATCTGTCCCAGAGACCACCTCTGACAGAGTTGAAGACATCTGGTCCAGAAAGGACTGATAAGAAAATTGGAAAATGAAGATCTAATTTACATAAGAGGCAAGGGGGTCTGAATCCAATAGAAAACTGAATACTGAGGGTTGCTCAACTCTGGACCAATGAACTTTGAAACAGTACATCTCTATGGGTTTTGGCTGTATAAAATTTGGGGGGGAAATCGTGTAAAATCGGTGTGTCATGGAATGATTCTGCACACCTGGGCTATGTGTGGATGAGGTGATTTCTGTGGTACACCCTGGCCAGAACAACATCCTGGCCAGATAATAAAGTAATGCCTTGACTCTCTAACATTAAAAATGTTGTTGGAGGGTTTTTGTTTCTCCTACAGATTTGGTGACAAAGGCATTACTTTATTTTCTGGCCAGGATATTGTTCTGGCCAGGATGTGCCACAGAAATAATTTCATCCACACATAGCCTGGGTGTGCAGAGAGAATCATTCAATGATACAAGGTTTTGACAAGATTTTCCTCCAAACTTTATACAGGCAAAATTTGTAGAGATGTACTGGTTCAATGTTCAATGGTCTAAAGTTGCGTAGCTCTTAGTATTTGATTTCCTATTGGATCCGAATTTCTTCACCTCTGATGTTAATTGGATTTTCACATTGGTCCTTTCCAGACCAGATGTCTTCAACTCAGCCAGAGGCAGAGTGGGACGTAGATGTTCATGGATGGCTGTTGATGTTCTAATGATGTTCCATTCATGGTCTTTATCTTCTTGGGTATCTTTTGGCCTATTCCCAGTCTGTTGATACATTAAGCTCGTTTCCATATAGTGGTGCTACATCCCTTAAAGAAAACTTGAAAAATTCCTTTCCCCAAGGGGAAAGCAAACCAAGCCCGATGAGACAAATAAAATAAAAGTTTTAAAAGTTATATTGTTTCCAACAAGAACAGCTGTGATTCAGCACAGACATGTGATGGATGTCTGTCTGTAACACTCCACGTCTCTTGATTTTTCTCTTTATCTGCTGGAGTACAATTTCACTTCTCTATTTACACTACTAGTCTCAACTTTACGTCTGTTTTCTGTAAGTGCTTGAAATAGGCTATTTGACATTTCCTTGAGCTAACATGCTCTCATCCAGGGAGAATATTGTTTTGGAGGAAATATTAATATTTCTGTCAAGTAGTGTCACCGAAAATCAGGAGAAATTTTAAAAAATCCTCTAGCACTATATTTGAAGTGATAGAGAATCAGGCATTACTTTATTTACTGGCCAGAATGTGCCAAGGAAAGTATTCCAAAAACACATGCTTTTACAGGATTTCCCCTCAGTTTTTATACAGTTAAAACGCATAGGGATGTACTGTTTCAAAGTTCATCGGTTCAGAGTTGAGCAACCCTCAGTATTCAGTTTTCTATTGGATCTGAATCCCCTCACCTCCGATGTAAATTAGATCGTCATTTTTTCATTTTCTTATCAGTCCTTTCTGGACCAGATATCTTCAACTCTGTCAGAGGTGGTGTCTGGGATAGGTGTTTGTAGATGTCCACAGGTGTTCTGTAAATGTTCCGTTGATGGCCTTTATCTTTCTGGGTATCTTTGGGCTACTCCCAGTCTGTTGGTATGCTAAGCTCATCTCCTCAGAGTGAATACTATATCTCCTAAATAAACTAAAGAAAATTCCCTTCCCCAAAGCAAAGTCAAGTCAAGCCTAACTAGACAGAAAAAAAAAAAGTTAAAAAGTTATATTGTTTCCAACAGTAGGAGAAGAGAACAAGGTTGACAGGCAAATACTGTACAAAGGCAGCAGATTTCCCCATGCAAAGCTTTTATCTGGCAAAGACACTAGTCTGACACTAGACACACTAGACATGACATCTGCATAAAAAAGGTTATCATTATTAGTGGTAATTAATTATAGCATTGCTATTGGTTAATAATTTAGGTTGCTGTAGGCTCAGTGGAAGATGTCACATGATGATGTAGTACCCATCCAAGGCACTTGCAGGCCGCAGTGGGCTTTCTTGGGATTTATAGTGTTTAACCTAATGCAAATACATCCAGAAGACCAAATTTCAGCCATCTCTCCTCAGAAATTAAACATATACTTCCAGATAACCCCAAAGTTGTCCTGAAGGAAATGTGCTGTGATAGCAGGGGGAAAAAAGGATGGTGTGAAAACATCAAATGATGCTGCAGCATGCTGTTTTACCTGTGCTCCTTCCTCTCCCTTTTCTGGGTGATGTCATGTCCTGTAGGACATTCTGCTCTAAATTAGCTTGTAAAACCTGCAGTTGTAGGAAACCCCTAAGTTTGTGTGCCATGGGCTTGGATTTTTCAGGGAATTCTGTCCCATCCGAATGGAAGACGCTGTGAGGGGAAGGGATTGTCCGGGAGACAAATAGGGGTAATTAAGAAACAAAAGACATGGCTAAGCACTCTAACATACGATGGTAATGACACTGCTAGGGGAAACGAGAAATTTGGAGTCATGCCTGGGGCTCGGGGGCTTTTCGGGACTTGCGGGTGGTGGGGCTAACCGAGACTTGGCTGGGGCTGTGGGAGGCTGGCCTTTTGCCCTCTATGCCCGTCGATCGGGGACAGCAGTTACCTGCCTTACAGAGAGATTGGCTCTTTCCCTAGACAGGGCTACGTTGTAGCTTTCTGCCCAGGGCTGCCCTCTTTTTGCTGTTTCTGCCATACCAAGATTGACAGCTGCTATCTCTAGCTGGATTAAAGGCTTTCAAGCACTCAGTTACTTCAAGGAAGGAGAGCTGGGTTTTTGATATAAGAGCTCCACTGGAATCTGTAGCTAAATTGCCAAGACCAGATGCTGAAACACAACTATTATGCAACTGACAATCATTAACATATAAAACATTTAATTATATTGGAAAATGAAGACCTCCATAGATGGCTTTTAAATTTACAACCCATCAGATGTCAGCAAAGGGAAATCAGGAGTGGGGATCATTCTGCCAAACATAGGCATTATTCTCAGCAATAATTCTTCTTATGCAGAGGTAGGCATCTAAAATAAGCCATAAAATAAGCCATAGACACTCTGAAAGTGTCTATTAATGATGAGGGCAGCCTGGGATAACTGGCCTCTCTCTTGCTGCAAATGTTTGTCACTGCCTCTCTGGAATGACTGGCTGTACCTGACTCCCCAACACAGTTGAAAAGAGTTACAAAGGGGGATTCATCTCCCTGAGCTCCAGCATATATGCAGAAGGGAGACCATCACAGTCCATCACAGAGAAAACAAGGCTTTCAAGACTGCAATTTACCATCATCAAAATTGTCTCTTCTCCCACTGTGCCTGGGAAAATCACGCCGGAAATACATCACTCAGAAGTTTCCTTAGAACCGCATAAACCATTTTCATTATTTTAGGGAAGTGGATGTTGCTAGTCCAATTAAGAAATTATCTTTCTAGGATTATTTTGCTTTTCCCTTTTTCCTTGAATGGCTGCATTATGTGTGATTACAATAACACATCTGCTCATGAAATGGGCATATGAGACTCTGCCATGAAGAACTGAAGGTGTGGACATTTGTTCAAAGTGACTGGTTTGCATCCATCTGACAGCTTGCTAATAAGGTGCAGCTGTTTCATGTGTTCACAATTCCTTTGGCTACTCTCCACAAAGGAGAGGGAGATACAGCATGTACAGCTAAAGCATTTCCCATTTGTTTTGTTTCCAGAAGTTAAAAAAAAGCCTCAAGTGATGGTCTTCAAGACAAACCCTACAAATTAGAATTAATATTCAGGTAAAGATTGAAGATATATACACAGCTATGTGAAATGAGTATATTTATTTCCTAACATATTTTATGTTATGTTTTTGCAAAGGCCGTGGAACATGATTTCATCTGCATAAGCATTGCAGCATCACTCAGGGTATAATTTCCAAAGATGAACAAAGCTGTAATTCTGCTGGTTTTGTGCGTATCAGATTTGCACTTTGTCCCATTCTTCAATTTTCAGAAATGGCTGTGAACACACTAGACAAAATTCTCTTCTTCCCTAAGAAGGGAATTCATCAAGGGTGATCCCACTCTGCTGAACACAGTTTGAATATTTAAATAAAGGAGAAATATTTTGTTAATTTCTATGTAGCAATGTAAATGATTGTAACCACAGAATCTTCTTCCATAGGTGAAAAAAATTAAATAATATATCTCTTAAAAATTCATTGTTGATTGAGGTAATGGCTTAGTTGTTTTTGTTTTGTATTTACAGTATTTATAAAAAGTGACGGATCTTTGGAATTGAAGTTTTCTGGATAAATATAAGGGTCAAATTGTTGATGTACAGGACTGGTTTTTCTTCACAGCAGAATAACATTTGCTTTCTGACCATTTGGAAAGGAAATCCTGGGTGTTTGCGTGATTCAATCATGTGAAAGTGTGCAAAATAATTAGATAAAAGATCATGTGGTTTTGGGCATCATTAAAATTGTGTGTTGACAGGGGTGTTTATTTCTTTGAATTGCATATTTTATTTATTTCTTCATCTAATGCGCTTTTGAATATATTTAAGAGTATTAGCACTGTCATTTGTTTAAAATAAGAATATTCAAACATTTCATTAATTAAGTGTCTCTTGACGGAGAAAAACATCTGAAAAGATTTCAACAGCTCCACACTTTTCCTGCCTCCTCCATAAAGTCTAAAAGGCTCATTAAAACCAAAAGTGGTATTCTTTTCTGCAAACCTCTTTGCCCTCTTGCCTAAATATGAATATGTCAATAGTTGCATGCAAAGAAAAGCTGGCAATGCATGCATTGCATGCAACTTTGCTTATTAAAGGAGACTGGAAAGTTATCTCTGCCTGGATTTGTCTCTTTTTTTTTGCCAGAATACCAGTGGTATTACCCTGTGTTGTCATTTTTTTCATCCAGTTGTTTGCATACTCAGGTGATCTTCCTGAACTAACAGCAAATAGCTGTCAAAAAAAGATTTATTTGCTCTCACTTTGGCTATTTTGAAGTGAGACATCCAATTTAAGCAAGCTGTTAAGTTGGCTATGTAGCCCCCCAGTGATAAATGATCCTACCTCCTTGAACTTTGTTTCAGGAGTTGTCTCTATCTGTAACTGATAATGCCTAACTCTTAGGCAATTCAAGTAATTACATTATTCCAATGTAAGGGTGGCTAAACTCCACTAACTGTGTCTACAAATGCGCACATAGAGGGACATTACTCAGACTCTGAACCGAAAAAAATGGTGCATAACTTCTTTATTTTGAATTATAAAAAAACCGGACATTATATAACATAAGAACATATCCAAAAGTACACACGTGCTTTTGTTGGCATGCATGTACTTGTATATAAACTTGTCATTTAGTAATGCCTACATGTACATACACATAGACAGACACAGGGGAATGTAATGTAAAACCTAGCAGGCAACTCTCTTCCTTAAAATGATAACCATAGGATCCCAACCTCTGCCTGTTTAGCATTACTGGAATTTCCTTCATTTTCCCTTCCAAAGTATGTAGTGCGTACCTAAGTGGCTTTTTTCAACTTGAAGATTTTTATGTCACCAGTAAGCAGTCTACTCTGCTGGACTGAATAATAGGAAGGAAAAAGTTAATGCTAAGATTTGCATCAATGAAGAAAACACATGCTGTTTTGGTGTTTGCTTGCTTACTTCTAGTGAGATTATAGAATCAGTTATAAAATTAATTTATTTCTGTCTTATTTTACTGGATGGTCAGGGAAATCCTAGGAGAGAAAATTGTTTTAGGTTACATGGAAGGTGTAACCATCTCCATAAGCTGTTAAGAACAGGTGGGGCAGCGGTCTTTATTTTCATCATGTCTCAGCCCTGATAACACCATCTGGGGGGCAATCTTTGCTAATGGGCCATCAAAGTCTCCCAGCGTGACTCGTAAAATTACATCATCCCATTGGAAGAATGCCCCGCTGAGATGGGAGGACCTCAATGTTCCTACCTGCATATAAGATGAGACTTTGGAACACTGGACAACCACTTCCACTGGATTCCCTGAAGAGAAGAGCTCAAGAGTCACCACTGGACCTCCAGAACCTGACTAGTTCTTTCTTCAGGATCACCACTTCAATGCAACCACATCCATCTCTCCAACAGGACTGTAGCCACTAGTTAACTGGACTGCTATCACCATCCTGACCAACAGGTGGCAGGTTGTGTTCTGACTCTGTCAGTTTAAGCTGGTGTTTCTGTATTACTGTTTTTTTACTTATGTTTTCCTATTAAATTGTAGTTTTGCCTTGGAGTCTCTCACAATATATTTGTGTGGGGTTAATTCCTCTGCTGGTTTGCTTCCAAACTAGCACAGAAAGTATCGATAAATGTCCCTTATGAAAGAAGTTGAACTCAGACTGATGGATATAGATGGGTCTGAGCCCCCAAATATGGCTTCACTTCAGCCCCTGCTCACTGTGTTACACGACCAGCTTGCTGCTCATTGGTATCTTCTTATGGCATCATGGAGTTAAATATGGAACAATTTCTTTCCTCATTGAGTAAATTAATCTCTATTGACCTCATTGTTGCTGAAGCCAGTGTCGGCATCTCTAAGTTTATTCAAGGTATCTGTTCTGCACTCACTGTCCTCACTTGGATGAATTATTGGTCTCCTGTCCTGTGGCTTCATCAGTGATTTAAAAAATGCAATCTGAGTGCAAACCCCTTTCATTCTGACTGCAAAACAAGTGACATCTACTCTACATGGAGGTAACTGTCAGAGGCAAATAAAGCATATTGGTTCAGTACAGAATAGCAATAAATTATAAATACTGCTGATTATCTCAGGTTTGCTTTTTCACTCAATGTCCTGCAGTGACATTATGAAACCGCTTTATTCCTTAACTGTCTGCTTAATGCCCAGGACTACAGTGCCTTTAAGAAGAACCCAGGGGAGGGGCCGGAGCCAGTGTCGGTTCCATGGAACCAGCATCTGCAGGTGTCAGTAAAAACGGCTCAGTCCAACAGCCCACGGAGAGACAGGGGACGGAGAGATTGCGGCGCTGCTGTCTGCCCTGCTCTTCCTTGAGAGCTTGGACACAGCGTTCTGTTTTTTCGGTTTTTTCTCCCACTGGTTTGAAGTCCGGGAAGCCCGTGGAGTGGCCCTGGCACCATCTCAGGGAAACCAGTTATCAGCTCCATGCAGGCACCCTTTCCTTTTTCCCCTCTTTGTGTTTCCTTGTTTTACTTTGTGTTAATAAATAGTTTAGGTTTTGTGTTAGTAAATAGTTCAGGTTTTTTTCCACTTTCGCCAGCTGCAGCTAATTTGTTTCATTGCGGAGGGAAGAGGGGAAACCCTTTTTTTCCCTTTGGGATGAGGTACCCTATCCTGGAGTGCCTCCTCCTGACAACTTTTTCTCCAAAACTGAGGCAAAGTATTTGGCGCCCAACTTAAAGGGCACATGAAAGTGAGAAAAAAAACCAAAAACCAACAAAAACCCACTCTGTATTGAGGAACAGCAATAGGAAGTCACCATGTTGTTAGATTCAGTAATTTTTTTCTGTAACCTGTCTATAGGTATATGTCCACAGCTATTGGCAGTCGGGTCCCTAGCTTATACTTTTATAAGTCAGGAATAAGAATCAGGACCACCATCTTAATATTCCTCATGTTACTGATTTATTGGAGTTTGATGGAAGTAACAGAAACCATCGAGAATGCATATATTATGCCATTTTCCCATTCTGGTCTGGGAAGCTTCCTTTTGGGATGCATTAGCAATTATACTCGGTTTGTTAGGGGAAAAGCATGGGATGATAATTCCCAGCCCTTCATCACCTTCTTCCCCTTCAGGTCTGGCACGCCACCTTTTCAAAATGTTCAGTTTCCTCTGGATATCAAAGATACCACCTTTTTGTTATGCTATCTAGGAGGGTTCCTCTATGTAGTTTCCAGCTTGTCTAAACTAAGGGCTGAGATTTCCAGAGGGGTTGCCCAGATACCTGCCCCAGTTATGGAAAATTCTAAGTGGCGTGGGGTACTGGGAGGAAATAGGCCAGACCTTGAAGCAATTTTCATACCCAGTTGCTTGGAACTTCCCCTTTGACCAAATTAAGAATCCAGCCGAGGTGGGGAAGTATTTGAAGGAAAATTGCACTAACAACACTGATGAAAAGAAAAGGCTCATTGTGATGTGCTGGGCCTGGCTGATGCATATCGTACGCTGTTAGATACTGTAGGGCAGGAGAACAAACCAACAGACACCCCAATCACTTCAGCTGGAGCTTAGACAGGTGGGGAGCCTAAACCCAAAACAATTGCCCCTGTCCAGAAAAGGAAGCATAAGACCAAATCCATTCACCCAGTGGACGATGAGGGGAAGCCAGGGCCTTCACAGCCAACACAGGAATCTGAGCCGGAAATCATCGCTGAGTCCCTGTCTATAGAAGGACTTTGTACCCTTAGGAAAGATTACACCCGAAGGCCTGATGAAACTATACTAAGTTGGATGGTCCGAATCAGGGATGCTGCAGGCGATGGTACAATTCTGGACAGCGCTGAAGCAAGGCATTTGGGACCCCCGTCACGTGATTCAAGTATTGATCAAGGGATGACAAGACGGCCTGAAGCTCTCAGCCTCTGGACATGACTCTTAAGAAGTATAAAGGAAAGATACCTGTGCTGAGAAGATCTCCAGCTGCAGCTAAATCCCTGGAAGACCATGGAACAAGGGATTCAGTGCATGAGAGAACTGGCAGTGATAGAGGTAATATTCTCAGGTGACCAGAAAATTAGGAGCCCTGACATGGTAA